>OMLM01012373.1:0-25291 GCA_900302695.1 Helostoma temminkii
CAATTTACAATAAAAGTCACCTCAAGGCACTTTACAATGTAAAGTTTAGGACCTTACAATACAACTAAATAATACAGAAAATCCAACAAATCCCCCTTGAGCAAGCACTAGGCAACAGTGGAGAGGAAAAACTCTCTTTTTTGGTGTGAGTGGAAAGAAAGAGAGAGAAAAGAACAACAGGTCTCAAAACAATAACAACAACAACAACAACAACAACAACAACAAGCAACAACAAAACTCTTGGCAGGTTAAACAGGCCAGCAACTGTACACCGGGAACATTGCATACAGAGAGATAGATAGAGAAAGAGAAAAGAGGAGGAGCTCAGGTCCCCCAACAGTGTAAATCTATAGCAGCATAACTAAGAGATGGTTCAGAGTCACCTGAACCAGCTCTGACTATAAGCTTTATCAAAAAGAAAAGTTTTAAGTCTAGTCTTAAAAGTAGAGACAGTGTCTGCTTCCCGAACATGAACTGGGAGCTGGTTCCACAGGAGAGGAGCTTGATAGCTAAAGGCTCTGCCTCCAATTCTATATTTGGAAACTCTGGGAACCACAAGTAGACCTGCACTCTGAGAGCAAAGTGTTCTGCTGAGATGATATGGTACTATGAGGTCTTTAAGATATGAAGGGGCTTGATCGTTAAGTGCTTGATATGTAAGGAGAAGAATTTTAAATTCTATCCTAGATTTTAAAGGGAACCAATGGAGGGATGGTAATGTAGGAGAAATATGATCTCTCTTACTAATTCTAGTCAAAACTCTTGCAGCATTTTGTATCAGCTGGAGAGTTTTTAAGGAGTTACTGCGGCATCCTATTAGTAGGGAATTATATTTAACCAGTCTAGAAGTAACAAATGCACGGACTAATTGTTTAGCACAGTAGTGCTAGACAGGTTGATGGTTTAGATGAGTTAATGAGTGAGATTAACACTGAGGTCTTATAAACAAATTTAGAGCTGTTGTACATCCAAGTCCATCCATTCCAGCTGCAGGGATGATCTGATGAATTCTTTCTCTAATTGTTATGATTTTTTTTTGTTAAGAAATTCATGAAGTCATTTCTATTACGAGTTAAGGGAATACTGGGCTCAACAGAGCTATGACTCTTTGTCAGCCTGGCTACAGTGCTGTATTTGAGGTGAGTGTTCTCAGGAGGCAGGTGACGACAAACAGTACACACACACAGAGTGAGTTACTTGTAAACTCCACTAGGGGGAGACCACTGAAATAGCTTTGCAGTCTCCCAGATACTTCAAACTGGAAGTACAACAAAGCTTCACTGGGGAGAAATCTAGTCTGGTTAATTAAAGCTACTTAGTAAATACTTCTGAATATGTAACACATTGTTAGGCTGCCAGCATGTTCAGGGTGTACCCTGCCTCTTGCCCAGTAACATCTGGTATTCATCTGTGAGGGTGAGGATGTTGCATGGATGGACAGATGGACTGATATACTTCAGAACACATGGTAATGTGGAGAAGTACTGTCGAGAGTTTTTATGACCCAGACTCATTAGTGGAAGCAGTGCAGACATATTCGTTTCTAAAGGTTTTTACCTTTATCTACCTATTGTAATTTCATAACAAGTGATGCTTGAAGGGCTGAATGTAACATAGCAGAGCATAGAGCAGGAAGAGGGAGAACTGGGCCTGACTGTAGCCTGATTCCCCAGTGCTGCATATTTTCAGTTCCTGGCATTTTTCTTTCCCAGAAACAAAATCCTGAGGTAAAAGTTCATTGTGGCCTGGACCTTCAGAAGCCACCAACATCCAACTACAAATGTTGTTGAGGGGGGTTTAGGGGGAGGACCACAGCCCTGGAACAAGTAGACCCTGGTTCTAATGTGATGCTATCTCAATAACATGTGATGTACCGTGTGCCATTCAGAGGGACAGTGCAGAGCCAGGAAAATTAAGGTCTTGAACTTGCAATACCATTAGACCGAATATAATGTCCTGCGGTAGAGTCTTCTCATTCTGGATCAGCAAAGGCTTGCATCAGATGGACAGTTCTCAAATAAGAAGGTGCTGTTGTCAGTTTGAGTTTGACTGATGTACTTTACTGTACAGTACTGACAGTACTTAATAATATGCATACTTCCCAGCTGGATTCTATCAGCTTTAATAAAATATACTCTGAAAAAAGCATTAATGAATATAGTGAAACAAAAATTCAGCAGTGGGGCTAAGGATACAAACACAAAAACCAAATGCATTACATTTTTGTTTCAAAAATGAAAATATTTGAAAAAGACATAATGTGTGAAGTTAGATTTTTTTCTGTTAACCCAGCCAACAGTCTTACTTTGACCCTGAAACCAGCCATGACTTTAATAACTTAAAGTCATGTCAATAACTTTAATAACTTAAAGAAACTTAACTTAAGAAAATTAAATAATTAGATATTTCTGTGGGAAACTGGATGTTGTAGATTGGCTACTTTAACAGACATTTAATTAACATTGTACATTTAATTGATTTGTAAAGTATCAAACTATTTGCGACTTGTCATTTACATTCACTGTGAAGTATTCGTCATTGTGTTCATAGAAAACATTATCTGGTTTCAATTATGTTCCCCACAAAAACACATTTGTGATCACAGTTTAGGAGTATAGGAGCAATCTTTTTTAGGAGACAGATGATTTAAGTTCTGTGCACTTTTAGTAACAGAATACAATAACATGGTTATGGGTTTATTAGCACACACTAACATTAGCTTGCTGGTCAACAAAAACACATGTGGCTGAAACCAAACTCACCCTGTTAAGATATTAGCAGTTAACTTCTTAGTGTTTAATCATTTTTTAAAAAGATATATGATTACTTGACAATTATTTTACATGATGAATTTGCATCAGTTTTCACACACAATACTCCAGTATCTCAATACCAAAACAGGAAAAAGTGTACTAAATGCAATTGCTAGAGCCTATTGCATTCATATTCATAATGCTAATATGCAAATTATACAGTGCAAACGTCTTGGCGCTAGGAGTGTTTTTAAAATGCTCACAGTGTGTACTGCACAGTATGCTTTTTAACATATCCTACAGTTTTTACTGTATAGATGATCTTACATTCAAATGTTTACAGTTTCCTCTCCCAGGATATGGATGGGTTGTCGGATTGGGAGTTGTTAGTATTCAATGAACCTACCTATTAAATGTGAACACATTTACAACTGGATTTAAAGCAGATAGTCTCTCCATACACTCCAGTTTTCCGTCATCACAGTCACTAGCTATTGTGACGCTATCCTGACTATGCTGAACTTGCTTTGTGCGTGTAAGAAAAGTCACTATCTTGAGAAATGCTCAAACCCTATTTCTGCAGCAGGTGCAGAGACTATTTCTATTTTCTAGGGCTCCCCAGTGACATCATAAATTCTAAGCTAAACAAGCTGGTTGCATGACGTACTGCAGGGCCACAGAGCTGTTTGGGTTTGGCCTGATTTATAATGCAGGGAAGAAAAGCAGCCAATCGAGAAGATGGAGAGAGGAAGAAAAGGCAAGTAAAGTGATGATGGAGGGAGAAAAACTGGAAAAGTGGAATTCAGCTTATGTGTGTTTGTTTTAATGTGGACGCTGCAAGAAACTCAATTCATGCAGGTTATCACATGTGTGCTTGGGGTTTTAGTGTGCATGTGTGGTGATTAAAGATTTCATGTTGCTGACTGGGTCTGATTAAAGAAAGATTCTCTGTCTGTTTGCACCAAGTAGCAGCGGTGAGAGAAGGGCTGGCTGTTCCTCCCTCTTCTCACTCCCTACTGTTAATTAGATACTTCACTTGTAGTACTGGAGTAACACTGCATATTGTATACCACATTAACAATTACTTTATGAAAGTCTCAAACTGTAAATGTATCTCAAAGGAAACTGAACCATCAACAAGTTTAGGCTGATGGCCAAATGATAAATGAGTTGCATAGCAGCTCTGGGAATTCTGCCAGCAGAATGAGGGTCATATTTTAATCAAACTCCTTTTCATTAATTAGTATTTGCTTTTCAGGCTGTAGAATGGGCAGTCACAACTCTTTGGCAGTCCGTTCTCATCTAATTCAATCTAATTTGCTGTGTTGTGCCAGATCAGGCGGATCAATCTCCAAAATGCAACCCCTCTGGATCTAAATCAGAGAGTAGTTGTGCAGAGTCATTCATCCAGAGTCTTGTTAAAATCAGACATCTTTTTTTCTGCAACTGCAGAAGGCATCTAAAGGTTTCAGTTAAGCTGGGATGAACACATAAGATTAAAACCATAGCTGCAGAGTCTGGTGTGAATTGATTTATGCTTCTTAGCAGAGCCTACGCCACAGGCTACTCAAGTGGCCATTGTGAACATTTATACTTGTTATACTTGCACTGTCTGTATCACTATCTCAGGGGTTTCTATGGCACTGTGTTGAGCATTTTCTTGCATTACTGAAACTTGGTTGATCATATTGGAGTTGGGGCGAATAGATTTTGAGCAGCAGTCTTTTTTTTTACTAAAATGACTACTGCACAGAAAAAAGACATCAGAGGTCATGGTCTGTACAATCACTGTGAGGCTACCAAGTGGTCCACTAACTGTTGTTAGTTGAATGAATTAGGGAGCACAATATGCCACACCACCATGTAAAATCTCACCACACAAGTAACCAAGTTACTTACGTACAAATATCCAAGCAGGTGAACAAATATGAAGTGACAGACCTTTGGTGTCCTAGTTTTTCTGTTTAAAATAGGAAAACCTGTGATTATAACACAGTGCATTGAAAAAATGATATCACACAAAAGTTATTAAAAACAAAACTATGGCTTAGCCAAATAGTTTAACTGCTATACATGTGTGACAATTCAGTCAACACCTGACAAATGACAAACTTAAGATTAAATATAAATATAAATAAAGATTACAGAATTATCACCTGTTGTCTAGGTAACATACCTGCTTATGGGGACATGGCTTTCTTTGTGGGGACTAGTTGCTGGTTCACATGAGGAAATCACTGAATTTTAGTTTGATGGTTCAAGGTAAGAGCGAGTTTCAGTTAGGGTTAGCAATATTGTGGTCATGGTTAAGGTTAGGGTAAGTCTCCATGAAATGAATGTAAGTCACTGTAATGTCCCCTGAAGCGATGGAAACCAGATTGGTGTGTATGTGTTTGTTTGTGCTTGTGTGTGTGTCTGGTGTGTGTGTGTGTGTGTGTGTGTGTGTGTGAGAGACTTGGCTGTTTTGCTCTCAGCATGAATGTACTAATGAGCACACAATACTGTAGGTGCTCCATATGGTCTTCCTTTGGAGTTATGTGCACCGCGCACACACACACACACACACACACACACACAAACACAGGGATTTGACATTTATGACAAATTCAGGCCCACTGGATAACAGCTTTAAGGTTTTAAAACATTCCAGTTCTAGCTGAGCATTAGAAACTGTTCAAATGTAGTATAATATTTTAGATTTTACAGGTCTTTGCAGTTTTGCTGACCAGCTCAGTAATAAAAAATCCTCTGCTTCAGAGAGAAGGGAAGGTGATGACTGACAGTTCTCTGCCATTGGAGCTAGAGGAAGTGTCAGAAGTGAATGATAAAAGGAGCAACACTGGCTGTTTTCATGAGAGAAATTCATAGGCTACTGCTAAAAGAGGGTTGATGGGAAACAGTCTGACCTCCAAACAGCAGCCTCTGTGCATAGGTGGATATAATTTATCACCATCCTCACCTTTTGGTTAGTGTGTGAGAATCTGAAGGACTCGGCTGCAAGGTTCACTCTGAGTGTTAAATTACAATGTGGACGTGTTTCTGTTCATGCTATTTTCCCCACAGCTCTGTGAAAATAACTATTTTATCTGTCATTATCAATATTTGCAGTCTTCACAAGTGGTTGTGTATGATCAATTTCAACACTTTCTGAGGTGAAATGACTGACGGCCGATTCTGACATGTGAGAAGAAATGATCTAATAACGAGTCTCCCATTTTCCTTGACTTCTGACAGTTCATATTTGATATTTTTATCTACATACGTTTTTTGTGTTACATTTGCAAGGCTGCTCAGCTATTTGCTAAATGCAGGTGCAGGCTGGTAACTTGCACAAGATGCTCCTATGCAGAATGATACATTTTCACTTTTGGTGTAGACAATGAGCTGTTAGCAGCAGCTCTGTGTGTGTGGCGTTTGGAGACAGTACAGCATGTAGGTCATCTGAGATTTGGAAACACTTAGAGGACAGAACAAGACAATCCACCCAGCCAACCCTACCGAATGAGCTGACTACTACCTGAAATCACTTTAGTCAGTGTGGAATGTTACTGTGCTCTTATTACTTTACCAGCATTTTTCATTTCAAAATTAACACTATAACACATGGAGATAATACAGTGAAACTAACAAAACTAAAACACAGGTCGATGCTGAACAACACTGATACCGTGTAGACAGGTCTCAATCAGCTTTGTCTAGTTACAAATGATCAATTATATTGAGTTCTTGACACTGCTTAGTTTTTGTTTTCTCAAGGGTGGCATGGTGGTGTAGTGGTTATCGTCACTCACACCAAGAAGTATCCATGTTCGTTTTCATGATGGCCCCATGTTGTCTTTACCAGGGACCTTCTCGATACATGTATATTTATACTAAAATCACCTAAAACACATTTACTGGCCTCAGGTGATCTTCATTTAACAAAAAGTGCAATTCAGATGAATCACTAATGTTACTAATTACTTAGGAACAATTACTATTTTATTGTAGATCACTCTGACATGAATATCTTTCTCTATCATTGTTAATAAGTGTTGTAAAATATAAATGGTGGGATGATTTAAAAGGCCAGTAATTCCTTGCTTTTAGACTAAACACTGTGTAAAAATATGGGCGTTACAGGGAGAAACCGGCCACCATGTTTCTTCTCTTTCTTTCTCTCTCTCCCTCATCACTTAATCATGATGCTTCAGTGTGTAAAGACAGCACTCACTGAGGCTGCAGCTGAATAGACAAAGAAGGAAAGAAAGATCGAAAGAAAGAGATGAGAGATAAAGATGAAGATTGCACATCATTGACATTACACAGTGTCTGTAAAGCTGCAGGACTTTATCATGTCAACACATCTGTCACTCCTCTATGCCACCTCCTCCTCCTCCCTTTATCCTTCCCTCCCTCCCTGGACCCTTCCTTCCATCCATCCATCCACCCCCCTCCTACCAGCTGCCCATATGCCTCTTTCAATCCCTTTCTACAACCCAGCCCCAATCCCTTCTCTCCCTGTCAGTCTACCAAATGGCACATTCTTACACGTACCACAGTACAGAAGTGGACTGAACCACTGCGCGTGTGTCGGGTGGGTGGGAAGGTGGTTGGCGAGTAGGGAGGAGCGCTGCAGAGAAAGAGGGAGAGAGGGAGGCAGTGCTGTCCTGTGCTGCTCTAATCCTCAGTGTGTGTGTGTGTTTCTGCTCTTTAAATATAGTGACTAGAAACTCCAGATGATAATTTTAAGGCTATGAATGATTGGGAAAATTTGTTTTGAGGTCGGGACACCGTCAGATGGATGTAAACTTGACTTGTTCTGGTAAGAGAAACATTTTTCAGTGTAGTTCGAGTTGCTTGGGTTGTATTCGATTCAGTGTGATTGGAAAAACTGGAGTGTGCTCTGAATGTAATGGAAATTTTTTACAAAGTCAGTTCAGAATTTCCCTTGGGATGGGATTTATTTTAGTGTTTTGGAGCAGCACCAGATATTTTACATAATTATGAAGTTTTTTCTTGTAATTCCGAGATAAAATGCAGCATTACATTGTGTTGTTTTTAGGTTACAGGCTGAGTGGAATACATAATCTGTGGTTTACAGTAAGAGCAGATCAGACATTAAACTTCTGCTCTGATAGGCCAGAGGATGTATGTACACAAATGTGCATATGGACAAAATCATATTATGGCATTGAGAGTGAGCAAAGTGAGTGTTAACAGGTAAAGGTGCAATATAAACAGGGGCATGAGTCTATTAATAATAAGCAGGAAGTACAAAAGCTCCTACAAGCAGGGAAGCAGCATTATGTAATCAATGCACACACAAACAGAACTCTTGCTCTTCCTTTTTCTGGATTATATACACTATATTATTGAATGATATGGACTTTTGTTGACTTTTTTGTTACTGTTGACTCAGCTGCTGTGTAACTTCATATCAAACAGTGAGGATTTACCACAGAACAAAGCTGCCTACCGGTCTCTGTGTCTTCACTGTCTTCTGTAAACGAGCCACGGCAAAGCTTTTTGTATACTAATGAGTGTAACGTTACCCAAAGTGCACATCTGCCAGGGCTGTAAACGTGCCCCGAGCACTCCTCGTTCTGATGTGTTAAAAAGGAAAGACCAGTCTGATGTGTCATGTCGCACGCGTTGTTTATCCATTCTTCTACATGGACCCATATACTGTATGAGTCTGCATCACTAATAACCTGATACACAGGTGTGTCTAGAACATTTGTAATGGGGTGGCCAGATTAGGGCACACACTCAAATAATGGAGACACATCTAGACAATTAGTAAAAAGGTGTATGTTGAAAATTAAAGTAATGTGTTTAGAAAATAATTGATCTGTTATCAGATTTACATGAAAATATGGCAAATATGCAACTTTTTGTAGTATGATCAAATAACAGCAATTCAAGCAGTTTGAATCTCAAAGAGTCAAAAACAAGCAGTTGTAGTGTGACAAAAATACGTAGACACCACTAAATATTAATTTAATAACTATGATTTATTAAATAATTTTTATAAAGATGTTGATATATTTTAGTCTCATATTTGGAAAGAGTACTTAAATATAAATATTATAAGCTATACACATTTATATTTTATTCATGTTTATAAACCTAGTAGGCTACCTGGCAGGGGTGGTACCAGGTAAAGTAAGGGGCAGGGCCAGAGGGGTGGTCATGCAGTACACACATTTAAAAGCTGTACTGCTGTACTGTACATTCATACACCAATCTTTCATGTTTGACAAAAATGAAAGCAGATGTGTTCAGTATGATGGAAGACGGAAGTGTGAACTCCCTGTAGACTGACTTTTAGAATGTGGTGAAAACACACAACGTGTAAAATAGAGGATTTGTGGGAAAACACCTGTATGGTCCTTTAAAAAGTGCTCATTGCAGACATTTGATGATGCTCTGTACCAGATGCAGTGCACTTTTGCACCGATTTGAAACAGTAGACTGCACAGTTAGCTAAGTGTGTGTGTGTGTCTATGTGTACGTGCGTGTGTGTGTGCGAGGCCTCTTCCTGCTGTAGATAGGAACATAATGAATTATTAATCTTGTCTAAATGACTGGGCTGACTCTGTGGCTCTCTTTCTTCAGCTTCCTCTCCTCACATCTATCACGGGTTTGAGCTCGGCTGTTTTTGTCTCTCGCTTACATCACATCAGTTTCTTTCCAAAATCAATAGGTTGAAAAGGTTGTCATCCCTAACAAATAAGAGGTGTTGCTTCTCTGTTCATATTTAACACACACCTCCTCTCCTATTAGAGAGGAGCATTCTGTGTAGTGTTTCCTCCGCTGTCTGTGTGTTTTAGTGAGTGTTTTAAAGAATTATGGATTGTGTAGTTGTTCCAACTGAAACTGTAATGTCTGGACTGACCTTGGTGATAAGTTGTCTGCTTTGGGAGGGTGGACTCTGGAAGGAGATGCAGTGGAGAGCAACTTACAGACTACAGATTTATCCCTTCCTTTGATGACTGGGCTGGAGATGAAAGTCTGTGGGAAGACTGACAGAGGCACTGATGCATAACTCCCACCAGAATCAGGAGGTGAACTGGGAGAACCACAGTCTGGAACAACACCTGTGGACAGTGGCTTTCAGACGAACTAACATTTTTTTCACTTTGTCGTGGGCAGACTCAGAAATGATACTGTGTTTATCATTATTCATATTAACAAGAACATTATTAAAAAGATTAAGAAAACAGCAACCTGTAACCAGTACTAGGGAAAGTGAGGGAAGACAGAGAGAACCTTTACTAAGGAGTTTACTGCTGACTGTAAATTGCCCATAGGTGTGAATGTGAGTGTCTATATAGTCTTTAGTGTTTGCCCTGTGACCAACTGGCCATCTGTCCAGGGTGTACCCTGCAACTTGCCCAATGACAGCTGTTAGGATAATGGATGGATGGATATAGCCAGCTAAAGCAGGGCACAGAATAATCTACAGAGTGATGTACACCTATTACACTGCCTGGTCAAAAAAGGTCTCATGTCACAAAATCCAATATGTCTTGGACCGTTTCAGCACCTATTGCACACCTCCTTCCAATAAGCTTTAGCAGTGTCACCACATTTATTCCTGTCTAGGCTTGCATTCATTTCTTGCCAAGATTGATGATGATATGGGGGAGCTGCATAAAATCTTCTCCAGCATATCCCAAAAATTCTCATTGGGGTGAAGAACTGGTCTCTGTGGTGGCCAATCCATGTGTGAAAAAGATGCCTAGTGTTTCCTGAACCACTCTTTCATAATTTGAGCTCCATGAATTATTGTACGTGCCTTCACCGTCAAGGAAGAAAAATCCACTGATGGAAAAATCTGCTCATTCGGTGCATTCAAGAATTGTGTTGACATCTGAAACATATTAATCATTGCAGTAATTATTCAGTGAAATCATCATCATCATCATCACAGGCAGGGTATTCTGTGTTGGAGCTCACACTTGAATTAAGATAAGATGAGACAGATGAGTAAGTAAATAATTTAAAACCACTGTGAATTACAGAAGCAGAAGTAGAGGTGGGACTATACAATAGAGCCACCATTATGTCAGTTATCTGTGGATCCAGGCTTAGATCTATGCTGGTGTCATTTTGCTTGGGTATATAGTGCAAGCTGTGGTTCTAGTTGTTGTCTCATACAGTAAATTATATATTAAAAGAGCCAGACTGATGAATATTTGCTTTCAATTTACACAGAGACTGATGTTTGTGTGAAAATAAAGTAGCACTGAAATTTCTACCAAATGAATAAGTGGTGTTAACAGTTTTTCCTGGTTTGGATAGCTTAGCAGGAGACACTGTAGCTAACAACTATGAATGTGTAGGTTTGATTAATGAAGTTAACCCTGAGGAGTTAGCTTACAACCCATGAGATGAATGTAGGAAAAGCTACAGTGATCTTGTGTCCAACACATTTTCACACTCATGGATTTTGGATTTTGTAATTATGGAGAACTGTATTGAAAATGCAACTCACACAAAAGATCTTATTCAGAGCAGATTTGTGTTGATGTTTTGAAAGATATATAAAGCATAATAACAAGGATTACTAAGGGATAGATTACTGTAGCAATAGGTACACATATGTTTCCCAGAGGATTATATGTAATAACGTTCATCCTCTGACTTTCATTTAGTGCCATCATCAGGTTAAATGGTATTGGTCCAGTACTTTAGTTTATAACCAAATACCTGTAAACCTAATGGTATGCCAGCCACTCTCAGACATACTTAGCGCTAAGTGGCAGATGTTATGCTGACATGTTAAATAAGCTTGGTAAATATTTTAAGTTGAGTCTTTTTTTGTTGTTGCTGCTTATATAGCTACAAGTCCTCCAACCATATCACCCTTATAGAGTTCGTCCCTATGCTTTCATTTGGGTTTGTTTTATAAGAGCACCCATGGTGAAGAAGGTATCTGTTGGTGGTGGTACCGGGTGGCCATGTTATGTTCACTGCAGCCATTAGATGCCATAACACAAACTGGTTATTTTGGCTGTTGGTACAAACAACCTATATAGTTTAGAGGATGTTAATCATGTAAGACAGATGTGATTGATCTGGCCACTGTGTCTTGAGATTTAAAAAATCCATTATCTGAAATTTGGAATTCATTGTTGCATGGAAGGAGTTTTGCATTTTGCCCCCCATTTCCTACAGAGTACAGGAAGTGCACTCCAGGTGAAAATCCTCAAGCACAGTGTAGAGAGAAAGATGTAGCTCAATTATATATATAAGATATATAATTATATAAGACTTTTATAAACAAAGTCAAAGATGAAGTTCATAAGTTGAACTCCTTCAGTCCAGTGAGGCCTTTTTGTATTTCTGTGTCCTGCTCATCAGAAAGTGTGTGTAGCTCAGATGACAGCTGGTTAAAGGCATTTTCTTGTTTGAATGCTTGTGGGTACTGACTAACAGAGTGTGAAACCAGTCAACCAAAAGATGCCAATCTGTTCAGATCAGACGAGCCTCCTCTCCTCTTCCTCTAATTACCTGTCTTTCACACGCAGACAAGAAAAGTTTTATATTAAAGTCAGTGGCATGATATGAAGAGCAAAGCCCAGATGGAGGAGTAGAGAGCAGTGTGGCATTGTACCGATATGATTTCACATCAAGCTATCCAGCTGAAATTTAGAGACTTGGTCTGGTGATGACATTGGTGCCTTATTGTCCAACATGATACTAACTGTGCATCAGAACCTGCATTGTTCTGACATTTATAATAAAGTTGTACATTTGGATTAGTTGAGCTATCACCATGAACAGTGACCCATGTAAAATATGTTTCACAGAAACACATGAATTTACTATAAAAACAAACAACAAAAAAAATGCCAATAACTGCTACAGTGATTATTTAAACTTGTAAAGCAGTTTCTAGTGTGATCCCTCATGCACCACACTGCCTAATGATTATTGCTTTTGCTAAAAGCTGAAGTGATTAATCAGTCACGTTTGACTTTCTGGCAAAATGAAAGGTGGAGGGCTCAGCTGTTGTACAAATAATATAGTGGCTATGATGATTTGATGCTCCAGGAGAGCTGTACTAATCTGGAATGTTTTCATTTCAAGCCCTTCAACTATTGTTAGCAGTTTACCTGCATAAGCATCATTTTTACTACATAACACAGTTGGCCATCCCTGGCTCAAAGTATGCTGATTAATTACAAATTTGACTTAGTTATTTAGTTATTTATTTCATTTCAACTTGTTCCATAGCTGGTGTAGTAGAAAGAGTCCTTTTGACATTGACATTGAAATGAACCATTCCTCGAACATTACTCCACTTTTTATATTTAAGGACCACAGTGCTCTGAAATGTACAGGTTAGGCTAGTGATATCAGATATCTACTCTTACACTGACACTACTAATATGAATAACAGTGTTACTACAAGTAGATGCTGTAGTAACATTGTGTTGTTTCTCTCTGTGAGATCATCACCCTAGGTAGACAATTCACGGTGGCTGGTGACACTAATCTATTGTTGCAGGAGGTGGAGTTGCGTATCACTACCAAGCATTGTTTAAACCTGCTGGCTGAATCAGGGAAGGTTTATAAGCCAGTGTAACTATAAATGTGGGTAGCACAGGCTGGGGAAAGGTCGGTTAGTGACTAACAAGGCAGCAACAGACTACCCTTTAACTCTAAGACACAATTCAGGGGGTGCATCCTTCAAAGGCTGCATGTGTATACCTGACTTAAGACACAAGTTAAGAATATTACAAATCAGTGTGATAAGTCTAAAATCCTATTAATCAGTTACATAATCAGTAATTTATCACACAATGAGTAGTGAAATATAGCTAAGGTTAAGTGTAAAGAAGAAAGAAAGGGTAAACAGAAATGAGTAGGCTGCATTTTATGGATGATGTTATATTATTATATTAACAAATAAGATAAATGTTTAACGATATGTTCCAATAACGGTCCAATAACTACCGTATTTAAAATAGCCTTTTGTTAATAAGTTATGATGTTTTCTTTAGACTGTCAATAAATGTTAGCATCATCTAGGTTGGCATACAGAGGATGAAGAAAAGGCTCATATAAAACTTGAAACCTGCAGACATCCTGCTGATTGTGCTATCAGATTAATTATGTGTCAATCCAGACTGATAGGGCTGGGTCAGAAGGAATAGAATGGATGGAACTGTCCACATCATTTCCCACTGTCCAGCTATCACCAACCTTTGGCTGGGCTGTGTGCACATCAAAGCTTAGCTGTCAATCAAATAATTTAGCACTGCTGAGTCATATCAGGTATCCTTCTCTGTTTTCTCTTTTCTCTGTTTCTGTATTGCAGCAGAAACACTGCACCAAGCAGAAAGTAGAAGGTAACAAACAACAAAAGTGGTAAAAGGAGACAACCAGTGCATAGAGGCAACAGTTGATTTGGATCTGATTAAGATTTTATTAATGAATATGGAGTGGAATGTGTTTCAGTTTGTGAGGGGAGCAAAATATAGAATTAGAGACAGTAAAGTCAAACAGCAGGAGGTAGATGTATCTGAGAATGAAGCCAACCCAGAGAGCAGTGAGGAAGACTACATAGTAGCAAAGATAGCATGAATGGCTATAATGAAGACATAAGACCAGTCATGCTGACCAACTATCTGCTCTTTGCTTAGGGTAAAGTGACCATATTATGGTTCATTTAGGGTTTTATATCATTGGTATTCAGTTTTAAAAAGATCTAATGCACGTTATACTGCATCTTTACACACATGTATCTCTGAGGCCTCCCCTCCTCATCCATCTCTGCTCTGATTAGCCAGCTTGTGGAAGTTTTCCTGTAGACTGAATTATGTTGAGGTGGCACTGCCCTTCAGCAACAACCTAGCTGAAAATTCTGCCACATACTGGTGCAGGTTGTAAAGTGCTGTGAAGACTGAAAAATGCCAAGGATCCATTGATGTTTTATGGTTTGGTCTTTGAGAAAACATTAGTTTTCCTTCACAAATGTTTCTACAAGATATGTCAAGCTTTGCACAAACACTTGGACTAGCTCTATCTGTGAGCAGAGGTGTGTCAGCTAACCTGGACACTGGACCTGGAGTGACCTGGAGTGAGTGTAGGATCCCAAAACAGATTACGGATTTCCACACCACATGATGTCAACTGATGAAGCATTTTGAAAGAAGGCTTGACACCAAAGCATATTGGCCAAACTGAAACCGTGGCGTTTCACAGATTCAAATTCATGTAAACACACATTCATTTTAATGACTATGTGTGACATGGACACCCAACTTCACAAAAATGCATGATATGACCCATTTAAGGAGAATGAAAGTAATGATTTAAAGATGCACATGGTTATTTCTAAATATAAAGGTAACTAATAATAGGAATAATAGACCTAAACTCAACCGTAGTAAGATTTTCCTTGTGTGTATAAAAAATTCAAATAAACTGAAAGTAATTTGCAGTTGTACCATAGCCAAGTTACCCAGTGTACAACAGAGGGTATTGGGACAGTAAAACCTAACAAACAGTTGAACAAAGCAAAGAATACAAATGGAAGTGTAGAACAAAGTGAAGTAATAAATCCAGTAGCCATCACCTAAACCACTAATGGCCTAGAACTGTTGCCTAATGGAAAAATGGTCATCATCAAGAGCTTCAGACATAGACAAACACAAACAAGACAGACCAGTCACTTCTTTATGTATCACAGTCATCTGTGTTAAGAGCTATGGAACAAAGTCCAAAACCCTGCAGAGCAGTGTCTTACCTTTCAAATGGTACGTGATTGAATTAAGTGAGAGCAGATACATCAGCGTGGTCCTGAAACTGGTGCAACCATCAAGCACCAATAGTGTATGACACTGCAGTGGAAGTGGAAACACACCTTACTGTGTACAGTTACATGGGGACTATTTATATATGAAACCATGTCAGCACAGTTGTAGACTCAGATTCAGTGGTATATTTAATTGATGAGAATTAGAATTAGAATGAGCTCTAGAATAAGGAGAATTTAACCACTGTTTCACCTAGTTTAGAGACATGAAAGACCATGACTGTTTGTGTTTTATCAGCTTAGAAATATTGTGTTTGTTGATAGATTAGAAGATCAGATCATATTTCCGGACTCATTTATGCAGAAAGCCAGAAAACTGCTGATAGTTCACTTATTGTTTCATGCAACTGTATTAAAGCTGGAGACAATTCTAATGGTAACCTACCACAAAAACAGTGGAAGCAACACATTTGTCTGAAATAACTGACAAACTTAATGAAATAGCTTGCAACTGACTGAGAAAGATGTGTGGTGGTAATTACAGGAAACATTAGGGTTGAAATAACACTGTCATCTAATTATTGTAATTTTTCTAGAGTAGAATCGTTTTCACCATTTGGGCCATTTTTATTTTATTTAGAATATTCTATAGATAAGTAGAATCTCTTTATTGTGTCATATGCTTTTTTTAAAAATTACTTTAGTCAAATGTGGGTTCTTTTTTTTCTGTTGACAGTTGCTAACAAATTGGTCCATGTCTGGACAAATAAATGAAATTGTAATAAAAAATGAGGAACTCCAGAGAGTAACTTAACCAGACTACCTTCATTTTCTGCTAGTTTGGTTGGATATATTGGGTGAGGTTTGGATGATCGTTATGGAGTAGTGCAAGAGATTTGAAATCATCTTCATGATTCTTCATGTATTTGTGGCTAGGCATGTACATCATCATTTCCATTTGATAGTGTTGAAAAAAGTAGGGCTGGTCAGTCATATGAGCTTTCATATCATTAATGACATTAATGTCACAAGACAAACTCATTTCCCATCTCCTCCTGCCCCAAGAAAACACTGGTTCTCTGCTACTGTACAACATGTGTTCTGAGTTCTGTGCCAAAATCAAATAGAGCCTGCTAGCTTCCTTCCTGCTGGTGTTGTCTTATGACTGCATTGTAGTTACCATATGGATGCTTTCTAAGCCAGGAGGTGACTCAGGGAAAGAAAAAAATCTTGACCCAGCATGCCAGGACTGGTCTGCTGAATAACGAAATAAAACAACTGGCATCATGGGCCCGGGCCTAGAGAACCTGCACTGCAGGATTTGTTGTATTTCTGGCAGTAAAACCATTACATCAGTGGTCCATCACAGATGTATACTGTGTATTAAACACATGTATGTCTTGCCCCTTAGCCTCCCCCAAGTGTTAAAAGCAGGTGAATAACAGAGTTCTGACAATGGTAGCTCTCCCTCTAGGGCCACTTCTCAGAAAGGTTGTAAATCACTAACTTACGTTTTTCTGTTTTCAGGAGTGAAAACTGAAGACAGCATCTGACAGGAACCTGGAGACACCACCAGGACCACCAAGCCAACTGAACCAGAAACTGACACATTACTACACAGAGGAGATCCACCTTGAAATAATTAATGTTCAGAATATCTGCTCTTATCTGGCATGCCATGCCTAAATAACACATTGCACAGCATCATTAGTTAACACCATTAGTGGCAGATTAACTCATTATGTTTAACTAAAACAAAATTTATTCTGACTATTAAACCAAACCAGACAAACTAGCAAACCTTTTACAGTTTGTAAAAGTATCTAGCAGGCTTTTTAAACCAAGATGTCTCACCAAAACAACATATACCAGCAAGAAGGAGGAGACAGCTATGGGACTTATGGAGAAGGTGGAGGTGGATATGGTTACCAGGCAGACTACCCATCGCAGGAAGAGGACGCAGCAAGTGACGTGACTGAAGGACACGATGAAGAGGATCAGATGTATGAGGGAGAATATCAAGGGATTCCACATCCTGATGACGTGAAGGCTGCACAGAGAGCTGCACGGTGAGACAGCTTGTGTTTCTTTTTGTTCTAGTGTGAATAAAAAGACTATGGTCTTATTTTTTGGCTAAGTAACCTCACACCCCTCTTTTTAAAACACCAAACTTTTCTTAATATTCATAGACAGTCACCCCCTCACTACCACCTGGGAAGTAGAGGTACTGAGTGGACTGTTACTAAAATGGCACATGAGTCGCATTCAGCTCATTAAAAAAGCTCACTGCCTTTTAACCACAGGTGGAATTACATTTACATATATTAATGTAAAGTTGTTTTTTGTTACATAAATTTACACAATAAACTGTGTGAATGAAGCAAAACAAAGGAGCAAAGGAGGATATCAGCAGCCTCACCAGATGTTGCTAGTGTGTTTTCTGTGCATAAATGATCAGACCCTTAGAAAAAGTAGTATACTTAAAGTTTATTTTATTAAGTATACTTAAGTATACTTCAGTTACTTATGTCTAGTATGTCTTGTCAGTATACTATTTTGATACTTCTTGGGACTAAATTGGCCACTTTTTAGTTTATGTAAGTAAATTTAAAATATACAAATAGACTTTTATATATTGTTAGTTCACTAGTGATGTAATAACAGGATACTTCCTATATGTTAAAAATATTCTCTTACAGTAACTCTATCCTCCTTCTCAGTTGATTAAAGTGCACTTCTGAATGTGTGTTAATAGTTTCCATGCAGTATGACTTCCTACCATGTTGATAAACTGAAGCATAGTTGTGTCAATCATCACAGCTGTGTGATTATTTACAAGTACAATTTATTACTGGCCATACTCTGTTTAACAGTTAAAACGCCATGTTACATGACAATTTCAGACAAATTATTAATTTATAACCTTAGTAGTTGTTTGTTTATAAAGTTAAACGACTGAAATGCATGCTGGGTATTTCAGTATACTTAAATATTAGTACAAGTATAGGCCAAGTATACTTAGTTTTTTCTATATATTTGTCAGTTTACACATATATACTTAAATACTATATTGTCTATTATACTTCTGACAAGTATATAAGAAGTAAACTGAGAGTATCCTTGCTTATTTTTAGTTTAAAAGAAGTATACTAATAGTATACTTGAATATACTTCTTTTTCATAAGGGGAGCTCCACATCAGATGTGCTGCTATCCCTGCCCTATCCACCGCTGATTATGATTATCTGGATCCTGGTGCTTAGTCAGAGAGCAGGAATAGTTTGAGCAACAGAGCTGGGAACTGCAGTCTTAGTTGATACTGTACATGTTGTTATTTTTAAAGCCTTGTGTATCAGCATTGTGTATAAATACGATGTACAGAGTGTATCTTCTGTATAAATAATACAACATGTGAGTTACTGAAATTTGGAGAAATACTACAAGCAGGTGTTATGGCTCTGCAGTAGTAATACATCTCTCTGACCAAAAACCAGCTAACAGGTACTGCCTGTGTCAAAGAGTGGAAAATCTCTGGGTGGTGCAGTCAGCCACAGTCATGTCAGTAGGGCGTGGAGGGGCAGAATTACTGCTATGATATGGCCTCCTCACTTCTTTACCCCACTTCAGTGGCTGGTTTCCATAGTAGTGCAGTAGTAGTATAAACAGTTGGCATTGCTAATGTGAGCTGTACAAAAATACATGCTCACGGAATGAGCATGTATGGTTGTGGTTATTTTCTTTTAATGTTGGGAATCCCCTTTTTTGCAAGTTCCTGACTGACTACAGTCACAAATACTTGAGGAGACAACAGAGCAAATCCTCTGTTGTGTATTTCCAACACTGGTCAGAATCTTGTTTATTTCACATTCAGCCGAGATTTCTCCAGCACCCTCATGCTCAGCATCCCCAGACTGTCCCCTCTGTACAACCAGACATGCTAAGATTAAGTTTGTTGTTGCAAACCCTCCGCTGCAGCAGCATAATGTTTACAGGCTGTCTGCAGATCCACATTTTGGTACACCCCCTTTTCATCAACACAATATCTGAGGAATGCCTTCAGAGAATTTCTTCTTCTTCAAAAGTTTTCAGATAGATGTCATCACAACATATAAAAGAGTAAAGGATATAGTACGAGGTGAAAAGTTGTCACATACATATACTATGGTATGTTATGTATGTAATATGCTACAATGTGATATATAATAGTATGGCTGTATAAGCATAGTACAGTATAATTTACATTATCTATGTCTCAAAAGCTCTAATGGAAACTTTTTGTGTATATTATTACACATATTGTTACAGTTGATTCCCGTTACTTACCTGCTGTGCTGCTCCACACCAGTGTCTTCCTGGTGCCTCCATTTTTCAATTAGAGATATTCAGCACGGTGTAAAAGGAATCAATATTGTTTTCACATTTTCTAACCTATTTCCTTTCTGTGCCCCAGGGCTAAAGCTCGATCAGCTGGAGGCGTAGTCTCTGAACTAGAAGAGTTATCTCAACAGTATGAGGACATAATGGAGGACTGTGGCCATGGGAAGTTCCAGTGGATGCTCTTCATAGTGCTGGGACTGGCTCTCATGGCTGATGGAGTCGAATGTTATGTGGTTGCGTTTGTTCTACCATCTGCAGAAAAGGATCTGTGTCTGTCTAATGCAGAGAAAGGAATGCTGGGTAAGAGCTTTAATTATGGATAATTACTTACATTATGGTAAAGTCTGTGCTGCTGTCACTGTTTGTGAATCATGTGATGCAGTTGTTTGACTTTTGATATTACTAATAAAAGCAGGATTAGAGATCAGCCTGTAACAAAACAGCAAAATATGATCTAAATTCTCTTTAGAAGAATCTTTGGAAAAAATCTAGATGGGAACATTTCAAAACAACATTTTTGTCAAAGCTTGTTAGATGTCGAAACAGCAAGTTTATATACATATATATACATAATCTGTACCAGTGGAAGACCAGAATAAAATATAAACCCTAAATTTAGCACAACATGGCACTTTAACTCTGAGTCACTTACTGCAGAAACAAACTTACTGTGTGAAGCTGACCTGCTGCTGCAGTTTTGCTTTCTCTCCATCAGGAAGAAGATGAAAATCCCAGTTGAATAGTCTGCTAGTTAGTTATTTTTATTTATGCTACTGCTTTTCAGACAGACAGGAATCTCTGTGCTTACATTTAAAATGCTACATACAGTACAGTTATTCTTAGAATAAAATCTAGAACAACTGTCAAGGAAAGATCCCTGCAGAGAATCCTCTGTGTGAAGCTGGAATATACTCTTTAAAGTTTTTTTAATGTCTTTCTCTACTGGTGACCAGAACAAACTTGGCATATTTGTTAGATTAAAAATTATTAATTAATTATTTGTGTTCATCAGCGTTGTTTCTAAAACCTTCTCTCCCTCTTTGCAAGCACCTTGCTCAGCATCAGTCAGGCTGGTGGCTGTTTCAGAGAAACAAATCTCTATTTCCTAATCTCTTGCTCTCTTTCTGTCATTTTATTGCATCTGTCAACCTTTACAAAAACGGATGTTTTAGTTCAAATGTCCAGTATATGGTCTGTATCTGTATACCTACCATTCAGCTCCTCCTCCACTTATTCCTTATCTTTTGTACAAAAATACACTACAAAAATACATCTCTTCCTTCCTTATCTTCCATACCTCTTTTCTTCTGCTGCTGTCTCACAGCATCACTTTACCTCGGTTTGGTGCAGAGCAAAGTTTTTGACGTATAGGAAGTGTGTGGTGTATTTGAGTTCTGAGTCAGGGTGATCAATACCCAGTCCTGACCTTGGAAAGAGCTGTGCAGTATCTTAGTGCTGCCCCAGTTCTAGGGACACTATTTGAAAATAGATGCACATTATATCTTTTCCAGGGCTAGCTCCAAGAAAGGAAATTAGTCATATCTTGTCACATAATGACTTTATGTGCATTTAGATAGAAGGATGTGTGTTTGCACAGTATGTGTGGATGAGGTTTTACACAGTAATTTGAAAGCTAATTTAGTCACGCTCTTCCCTGTTGTGTGGCCATCTGCAATCTGGGGTGCAGCGTTGCCAGTAGTCTCTAGTGACAGCTACGCTGGTAGAAGGTGGAAGCGAGTCTTCACATTTTAGGACCAAAACAAAAAGCAGAATGTGCTGTTCACAGTGAACCACGCTTAGGTTTGGTTCAGACAGTTCCTGTAATACTCTTTAGGACAGTGCTCCCACTGCAGTTTTAGGTCACTTTTTAAACTGAGCCTCAACGTGGAGCAGCACAGTGCTTTCAGTAACAACTGCCAGAGCCTTCGGATGGCTCTGAGGACCAGACCAGATTTAGAACCACAGATGTAATTAAGCAAAAGCCAGTTGAAGGAGAAGCCAGAATGACATTTCATACACTCACCTGTATGATTGTTTTGGGCTTATTGAAGTCAACATTTTTAATAAATCCCTTAACTTTTAAAAATATGAATAAAATAATACATCTTTATTTTAAGTAGGTTGAAATATTCCACAGCTCTTAGAGAAAACTAGCTTGTTTCCATGCCTTTGAGGCACATGATCTGAAAACACATGAGTAGCATTTTACTGTGTTGTGTTTATCTTATCACTACAGGAAAACATCTATTTATAATAGTGTTCATAATTACTACAGCCACTTGCAGCATATCTCTAAATCTGTTCTATCTTAATGTGTAGAGATGCTAGAGATGCAGAGTTTTTCAGTTTTTGTTTAGATTTTATATTTTATACTGATACCAGAAGAGCTGAGCAGAGTATGGTGGAGTGTAGCAGAGCAGTGAGAGGGAGGACCAGCTGGAGCCACCTGCAAGTGGATTGATTTTAAACCTCATCCTAGTGCTAGCTTAAGGCATATATTGTAGTTTGAAATAATGAATCATTTAAACACTGCACTTTTATGTACCAGGGTTATCTCTGTGTAATATTAAAATTTGTTTATTGGTCTGAATTATTTAAGTGTGACATATCTGCAAAAATGTCTGCTTCTCTTTCTCTGTGCAGGTCTGACCGTCTTCCTGAGCATGATGGTGGGAGCGTTCTTGTGGGGCGGTCTGGCGGACAAAGTTGGCCGTCGACGTTGTCTGATTGTGGCATTGGCTATAAACTGTGTCTTTGCCTTTCTGTCTTCATTTGCCCAGGGCTATGGCTTCTTCCTCTTCTTTAGGCTGCTGTCTGGCATTGGGTAACACTCACAAACACACACACGTCTTCACTTTTAGTAAGGTGATCATCCATTGCTTCCACATTAACATTATTCATCATAGCATTATCATGAACTGTTATTCATCATAATGAAAATTAATTCTATTTATAAAACATTCTAGCATAATGCATTTGTCAATATTTAAAATGCACTATGAAATAGCTTTTAGTAATAAGTCATAAAAAATGCTGCACACAGCTTTTTAAAGCTCTGTGTGGATATCACTGTCAGCTTTAAATAAATTACAGAGGAATATTCTTTTCAAGGCCACTTTGAGTATCCACTATGATGTAATTAGTTTTTAGCCTTGAATGAAATTTGCAGTACAGCTGCAGATAGGATGAAGTTTTAAAATGACTCTTAAGGTGTCTACAGGCTATAGAATTTTAGTTATCGTAAGTTTACTGCAACCACACTGTGCAATATGGAGGTAATAAACTTGGAAATGACATCAGCTCTGATATATGTAGATCCCTACAGCTTTAACACCTACTGAACCAAGGCTGTGATACAGGTCTATTTACAAAAGTAATACCTCTTCAGGGTGTGTGATCCGTCTGCAAGTTTAGCTGTTCGATGTGTATTTTTGTGTTGCATTGATCATTTCATGTGACATTGCCGTGGTTGTTCAGTAGATATGGGTTGTAGCAGCAAGCACAACGCAAGACAGTCATCCTCTCTCATAGTGTGATGTAGGATGACCTTTCCTAAACCAGAAATAATGACACCTCACAGTCTATCATACCATAATACAAGTCCAGCCAGGATATATTGAGTTTCTAAACATATTTATGATATGCATATCTCAAATATATTATCAGATAGCCAGATGTTCCACTTCTGTACTGTACACTTTTCTGAGAGACTGTTTAACCACTTTTTTGTCTTCACTTGACATTAATAAAATACAGACATCTCCATATAAAATATTACCTAAACAGACTTGAACAGCAAAAAGAAAAGTTGTCCTGCCCAGTGGGACTTTACATCCACCAACAGTTCTTGTATTAACATCCACAACTTATGTCCACCCTGATAAAAAAGAGGGTGAACATAAAGGGTTCTACGGTCTGCGTGGTGAATCATTGGTTGTTTCCTATTTTGTTAAAAGCTAAAGGAATTGTGTAAATTGTATCACTTTGTGTGCTGGTCTAAAAGGAGTTTGAAAATCCTCCTCACATTGCCAGTGATAGAACTGTGAAAGGAGACATGTAAAACACTTTGAATAATTTTCAATTTTTGTACTATATTTGTGTTACATTATTATTACTAAACATTTACAGATTAAAAGTCTAAACACGTCACAATCAGTGTAAATTGTGTGTATCTTGCTTTCATTGTTTCTTTATTTATCCTTCACAAACCGTCTGACTGAACTTCCAAAGACATCATCCACTATCACAGGTTTCTTTCAGGTTATTAATGCAGCTTTTGATATGCAGGTAATAGAAATTCACATGTAGTTTGGTTAGTGTTGTATTGCAGTGACACAGCAGTGTTCCATCTCAGAATAACATGCACTGACTCAGAAATAAGGTCATAAAGAAAAAGGGTGATACTAAACCACAAACGCTGCACAGCAACTCTGCTTGCTTGAGAATCAGATGTCACTCTAAGGGTTTGCCCCATGCATGCCCTCTCTGCTGCATCAGACAGCCACACATATATTTTCCATGTGTTTTTGTGGTGCATTTTGGTGCCTCTGGTAGTGTAGTAGATCATAATGGCAAGAATAATTTAGCAGATACTAACACTGTTTAAGTATTCTTCCGTTAATAAAAGGCATTTTTTTGATAATTTACTTGGAATTACCACTCTGTCCCTCTGTCTCATTTCTCTCTCAGCATTGGTGGGACAGTACCGATCGTGTACTCGTACTTCTCTGAGTTTCTTCAGATGGACAAGAGAGGTGAACATCTATCCTGGTTGTGTATGTTCTGGATGATCGGTGGGTTCTACGCTTCGTTCACAGCATGGGGCATCATACCAAGATATGGTAAGAACAGCATTCTTTTAATTCTGCTTGTAATGAAACTAGTTTCATGCAACGTCCAATTTTTTTTTCTAAATAATATGACAATTCAAGGCCACTGATTACCTTAAAAAATAAACCTTAAAAAAGAAAGAAATCTAACAGACTGGATGAAATAATTTATTTCAGCATGGTAAAAGCCAAGCTGAATACAATTTAAGTTGAGTCAACTCAAAATATGCACCAGTCACTGCTAAGCACACTATTCAATTCAATTCAAATCAAGTTTATTAACATAGCTCCGTAGTGGATGGAGAAAGCAGGAGGAGCTCAGTGTGTCGGAGGGAAGTCCCCCAGCAGTCTAAATCTATAGCAGCATAACTAAGAGACGGTTCAGAGTCACCTGAGCCAGCTCTAACTATGAGCTTCATCAAAAAGGAAAGTTTTAAGCCTAGTCTTAAAAGTAGAGACAGTGTCTGCTTCCCAAACCTGAACTGGGAGCTGGTTCTACAGGAGAGGAGCTTGATAGCTAAAGGCTCTGCCTCCCATTCTACATTTGGAAACTCTGGGAACCACAAGTAGATCTGCACT
>OMLM01012373.1:25311-77500 GCA_900302695.1 Helostoma temminkii
ACTCCACTCGCAAAATTTCCACGACAGAAGCACATAAACATTAATAGCAGCATAACTACAAGATGGTTCAGAGTCACCTGAACCAGCTCTGACTATAAGCTTTATCAAAAAGGAAAGTTTTAAGTGTAGTCTTAAAAGTAGAGACAGTGTCTGAACTGGGAGCTGGTTCTACAGGAGAGGAGCTTGATAGCTAAAGGCTCTGCCTCCCATTCTACATTTGGAAACTCTGGGAACCACAAGTAGACCTGCACTCTGAGAGCAAAGTGTTCTGCTGGGATGATATGGTGCTATGAGGAGACATGTATAAAGTGAAAAGTATCGGTCCAAGCACAGAACCCTGTGGGACTCAATAACTAACTTTTGTTGTGACTCATCATTAGCATGAACGAATTGGAACCTAGCTAACAGATAAGATTTAAACCAGCCTAGTGCTGTTCCTTTATTTCCAATGACATGTTCCAGTCTGTGTAATAAAATGTTGTGATCTATAGTGTCAAAAGCAGAACTGAGATCTAACAAGACAAGAACAGAGAGAAAACCGTTGTCTGAAGCTAATAGAAGATCGTTAGTGACCTTCACCAGAGCTGTTTCTGTACTATGATGTGCTCTAAATCCTGACTGGAAATCTTCATACAAGTTATTCCTGAGCAGGTGGTCACGTAATTGCTTAGCAACTACCTTTCAAGAATTTTAGATATAAAGAACAAATTGGATTTCGGTCTATAACTGGTTAAAATCCCAGAGTCAAGGGTTGGTTTTTTTAAGTAAGGGTTTAACTACAGCAAGCTTAAATGCCTGTGGTACATAGACTATTAGTAAAGATTGCTACTAGTAGTCCTAGTACTATGCAGTATTATGTACTTAGACTTTGTTTCTCTGGGGCAGCTGTGGTGGCGAATGGGTGCTAGATAAGCAGGATTTGTTGACATATACTGGACAGGAAAGAAAAGTCCATACATTGTTTGTGATAAAATGTTATTATCAACAGCGAGTCCAGAATGAAGTATTTAACTTTAACGTGTTTAATACTCTAACTTTAAGGAAGTACAGGAACAAAAAATGGTAATGGTCTGCTGCCACAGAGACACTATTTCAAGAGATGTTTTTGTGTGTTGATTGGCAGGGTAACGACCAGCAACCATTATGGATATTTACATTGGAGGACTTGTTGAAAGTTTTGACATAATAGATCAATACTGAAAGATACATGTTTGTCTGTTGAGAAATACTAGTGCATCTTTATTGAGACCATGAAATGTGTGGATCCGGAAAGGCCACAGGTGGGTTAGCACTGGAGTAACCAGAACACTTGCTCTGGCTGGTCAACACATGGATTAAACCAGTGCTGTATAACATTCCTGTAACAAAACCTTGATAAAACATGACAACATTTTCAAAACCATTTTCAATGCCTTTTATCATCACTGTTTTAGTTTAGAGTAAAGTGTCTAGTATAATCAAGTCAAAAAAATTAATTAAATTAATTAAATTAAATTAATGATGCCAAATGTTTCAAAATGTGTGTTTGGTTACAGGCTGGGGGTTCAGTATGGGCACAGAGTTCCAGTTCCATAGCTGGCGGGTATTTGTCCTGGTTGCGGCTCTTCCTGCTATTGCCTCTTTGGTTGGACTCACCTTCATGCCCGAGAGCCCCCGCTTCCTGCTGGAGGTGAGGCTGCAGACATGTTCAAGGACTAGCACACAATTCAGATTCTAAATCACTCTGGGCACTTCTATAAATCTGAACTAAGCTACCAAATAATAAAGAAGTAAATGAAATCACCTGACACCATAATCTGCACTGCTCATAAGTGCGCTTAAAAAAGCACAGTTCAGAGTTTACTGCTTCTACTTGATGGTGCTTATGGAGTCAAATAATCAAATGTGAATATGCATCTGTTTCTCAGATGGAAGGAAACAGTTCAGGTGAAATTGCTATTTCATTTGTGTAAAAGTTTACATGAGTCAGCTTTTTTGTGTGTGTTGAGCAGAATGCCAAACATGATGAGGCGTGGATGATCCTGAAGCATGTCCATGACACCAACTGGAGGGCCAAAGGCCAGCCAGAGAAAGTCTTTACTGTGAGTATGTGCACTTATCAAATACTGGTGGAAAAATCAAATGATAAATGAGGTCTCATTTGTAGGTCAATACGCAGTATTTTTAGATATCCAACAAGATCTTTCTTTGTTTGAGATGAAGAATGGGAACTATTAGAAGCTTCCAGTAAGATTTCTGTGAAATGGAAAGGGTTGGGGTGAAGGAGGTGAATTTAAAAAGTGACAACCAAATGACAAAAACTCATATTGATGTTAATTTGGTTCAGTTATTTTCAGGAGAAGCTACTTGGACAAATATCTGATGCCTAAAATTTTCCGTCTTTTTAATGTTTTCAGGTGACGCACATCAAGGCTCCCAAGACAGCAGAGGATGAGTTTATAGAGATTCAGAGTGCTACAGGAACACCTGTGCAGCGATGGGCCGTACGCACGCTAACGCTTTGTAAACTGGTACGTAGCAACACATGACACTGAAGCAGCACGTTGGTTCTGTGGACTGTGGCTCAGACTGAGGCCTCAGAAGAGGATGGAGTCCAAGTTCATATAAAGCGATCCATCTGTACTTTCCAGACATGCAAAATTAAAGAATGTTTCCCTTTGTACTAGTCTGAGTATGCCACACACTCAGATCATGTCACACACACACACACACACACGTGTCATTTTCACACTACTGTATGCTCTTATTTTGAAATTATATTATGAAGTCTGTAATCAGTAGCACTACATAAAATCTAAAGGAACGTGGTTCTTGCTTTGCTGTAGGTGCTGAGGAACGTAGCATCTCTTCTGTCTGCAGAGCTGAGGTTTGCCACTCTCTTCATGGCCATCATCTGGTTCTGCATGGCTTTCAGGTTAGTTCACTACATCACGTATAACACCATCAGAGAAAGAGTGACGTATTTTAAAACAGTGGTTTTGTGATTGCATGGTGAGCATCTCACCCTGCTGGTACTGCACACACACTACGGTGGCCCTGAAGTGCAAAACATTATTTCATAGAACATGAGAAACAAAACTTTTTTAAGTAAACACAACATTTGAGATTTCTCAAAATCATTTCTCAAAACAGAGAGCAAATGGAAAACACTGTTGATGAAACATTTCAGATTATGGAACGTTAGTACGATGCTGCTGGATCTTAATTGACCAAAACCCATCAATCACTACAAAGAATAAACTGGTCATTGGTATTAATGCCAGTTTTTTAGTAAACTGTTTGCTTGCACCCTGTCAACACATGTTAAAAGAAGCAAGACCTTTTCACACCTGGTCTCTGGTACTCTGGTCCCCTGAGAAAATGAACATTACTACACAGAACAAGGACCCCATCGTGTGTTTGAATGCACATTCGTATTGTAGACTGAACCAAGAGCATGCACTGCAATAACATTTGTTTTATTTTCTCTAGAATCATTAGCTTACCACACCAGAGCCAGGTCTACAGTAGAAAGGAAAAAAAACGCAGTGTAACGTTATTATATTTTATTGTATTTTTAGACATTAAACATCATTTTGAGAGAAAAAAGAAACTTATGACTATTGTTAGATTTTGTTATGCTGATTTATCTTTTAATGTTGTAACTGGTCAAATACATATTTTGTGTTGTGTTTTATGAAACATTGTGCTTCTTTGTTTTGTGTTTATGTTTCTGATAATGAAAAAAACAAAGAGGCCATTTTAAACTCAATCCACACTTTAAGTTACATTCTGGTTGTTTAATTTCAAGTTTTCTCTCTCTGGATATTTTTCCACAGTTACTATGGTCTGTCAGTGTGGTTCCCTGACATGATCAAACACCTACAGTATGAGGAGTACCAGTCCAAGGTCAAGGTAAAGTGAACATCAGCCTGTCTCACCCTGTAGCTAATATAGCATTTCCTGTGTTACTGGTGGCAACATCACACATAGCAGGCAGCTGTCTGGTGTGACTGTTGGCTCTGAACGCTGATGTTACTGATACACATTATTAACTGAACTGAAACCAAAACCAACAGTTTTAATTGGACTTGAAAACACAGTACCTACACAGAAGAGTGATTAATGATGTTTAATTGCAGGTGTTCCATAGAGAACGAGTGGAGAACTTCCATTTTAACTTTTCTTTGGAGAACCAGATCCATAAAGAAGGAGAATATATCAATGACAAGTAAGTCTGACCGTATCACCTGCTGGACACACAGCAGACAGATTTACTGCTACTGCTTTGGGTATTTACATATTCTATTATCACAATGTAATGTAATGTAATGTAAAATGTAATTAGTTCCGAGAAAGAATAGTGCATCTCTTTCTATTTGAAGCGTTGAAGTTCAGTGAATTATTATAATTTAATTGGTGTCCACATGTGGAAACTAGTTTGGACAAACAGTGAGATAGAAAATCTGTGTTATAGTCACAACTGGGAATAATCACTACTGAAAGTACTGAGAGACACAATACGATCTGACATTTAAGATGAAGAACTGAGCTGAGGTTTATTACCAATGATTATGCAGAATAGATTTTAGTGATTTATCTTATGTCATTTACATTTAAATAAAATGTTAGCTATTACAGCTATTGAAACTAAACACAGTTCCGCCACCAACTGATAAATGCTGACAAACTGCTAGCAGGCAGGTTTGCAGTACATGCATATGACATAGATTTACTGTTCATACTGTATAGATGAAGGTAGTAAAGATACACCTGTCATTTTATTACAGTAACTCTAAGTTCCATATGTTCCACATGTGCATTAAAGTACCTATAAAAGGCCCAGTTAGACATGATTAGCAGAGACATTGTGTCATCCTCTGTTTTCCTGACATCTACTGTATATGTTTATGTCTCTAATCTCCACAGGTTCATCAGTATAGAGATTAAGTCTGTGAAGTTTGAAGACTCTCTGTTTGAAGACTGTCGCTTTGAGGATATAAAGTCCACAGACACAATCTTTGAGAACTGCACCATCCGCTCCACTGTTTTCTATAACACAGGTACAGTAGGTACAGACAGACCAGGGGTTTGGGACAGTGCAATAATCTGACAGTGCATTCAGATTATTCACTGCCGTACTATTACTATCCACTATGGGCATGTAAACTGTAAATCACAAGATCATCTGCACTGTATCTTGTTTGTCTGTACATTGGTTGCCACAGGCCACATACTATACCAGGCTGGTTTCTATGCTATGCACCTAATGCAAACCACGTTAATGTTATATAAAATCTGCATCACTGAAATGATTTCTCTTGGTGATGTGGCTGTTCTCATTCTGTCCAAAAATGTGCTGAAAAGTAGCTCATCATTAGACTGGAAGTGCGATAGAAAGTGATCTGTGCAGTAGCATGAACAAAAGCTGTTGTCATACAGGCATCTGGACTTGGTTTTAACATATACTTTCTAAAGCTGTCACCTGGAAATGACTGTGCTACTAAACTGCTATTATCTTTGTTTGGCAAATATAATCATTAATTTGTAATGCAGCATATTGTTTGAGTCATTTGAATGACGTGCTACATTTACTGTGGTTGAGGTGGATTGAGAGCGTGTAATGTGCATGGCTGACGAGCTGCAGACCTGAATTGTGAGGTTGGGTTCATTACAGCAAAGCACATTGTGTGAAGTGACCAGAACTGTAACTGACCTCTATCAGAATCCAACCAAAAGAACTTTTAAAATGATGGAGTCACAGGTCTGGATGTTGCAATGGAAGATCAGATATAGTTGTAGTAATGAAAACCAGATGTTGTAAATCAAATCTTCTGAAAGACAAAAATATGTTGTCCATTAGATATAATTTTGTGTCTTGTCATTTACATTAACATATGGTCATTATGTTTGTATGAAATATAATTGCAGTGTAGAAGAGGCAGAGTTAATTCTTTTAGTTCAATGAGGAAAAACAAACTACTCTGAACTGGCTAGTAGGGTGTGATGATTCTTCAGTTTTGCTTTTTGTTTTGTTTTCATTATTGGGGGCTTTCAAGATACAGATGACCTACGAAAGCCCCACAACACAGATGACCTACACTTAATCCTGTCCCTAAATGCAGCTGATGGATGTAGACAGAGACACTGTAGGACTTTGTATGGAATTTGCAGGCATCAGCGAGCCACTCCTTTACCACAGGAGAGGTCTGATGTTTATACCAGCCATAATACCAGCGCTTATAAAATATGCAGCAGGCACTCATGAACTGTGTCATCACAGACAGATCAGACTGATTATATATATTAATTTAAGCCTCATGCACTGTAAAAACAACTTTCAAGGCAGAATGATCCAAATGACTTTTTGCTTTATTAACTTCACGTTCATTTTTCACCCATATTGTTTCCTCCTATCAGGAGGAAACAGTATTAAATAGTTTGTCTTTAATGTGGGTTTCAAATGCAAATCGCATTTTAAGAGTCGTCCTGTTGTCTGCAGACCTATGGGAGGAGAAGTTCATCGACTGTAAGATGGAGAACACCACCTTCGAGAGGAACAAACATGGCTGCCACCTGGACACTGTTGAGGAGAACGACGTTCTCATCTACCTGGTCAGCTTCCTGGGCAGTCTGGCTGTGTTGCCCGGCAACATCATCTCAGCTCTCTTCATGGAGAAGATAGGCAGGGTCAAGATCATAGGTGACTTTTTCATTCTTCATATTTTATTACAGTGACTAAGCAAACACAAAGAAGCAGGAGGAATCACTTTGGAACAACAGTATGAACTTGCACCTGAACACACAAATGTGCATCCATATGCATGATATGTGCACATGTTGTTCACATACATGTTCACATATATGTACACCAAAAATGTGGCAATTTACTTTCAAACGTGACTTTTGAGGTTACAATCATCACTTAAACATTCTTACCTGTTAGACAGTGTATTGGTGGGATTGTCCATCATATGGTATTCTTATGTTCAGGCAATTCTTTATTGTTATCATTCCACTTTTTGGCTGCTAACTAGTGTTTTTTGCATTATTTTTATTTAACAGTTAAGTTTTTTAGGGTTACTGTATCTCATTCACTTTAGAGTTTCTGTGATTTTCCTCAGGTGGCTCCATGCTCATTTCAGCAGGCTGCACCTTCTTCCTGTTTCTAAGCTCCAGCCAATCAGCGATCATTGCCCTGCAGTGTTTGTTCTGCGGCGTCAGCGTAGCTGCATGGAACGGCATCGAGGTGGTGACTGTGGAGCTGTACCCCGCTTCTAAAAGGTACCAGTGTTTATTGTTGCAGCTGTCTTGTTATTCCTTGTTGTATATTTTGGGACTTTCACCTTTTGTATTTTTAAAACATTAGAATAATTAGGCTTTTTGTCAGCAGAAAAACAGTCTTTTGTCTTACGGTGAAAACAAATCTTGATAAGGTACTAATCTGTATAATCTGGAAAGTCCTGGCCAAACACTAGGTAAAACGAGTTAGAGAATGGATTTATTGAATTTCTAGTTCAGTGCAGTCAAATCCATTATTGAGATATGGAATGTGGTGAATGTGTGAATCTGCCTACAGCAACTGAGATCAGGAAGGGGAGTAGTGAGGGAGGACTCTGAGACACCTGTGACTCCTGTGAAGGATTTTCAGGTTTCCATTGCATATGATGGGAGTACTAAGTACTAAGTGCTAAGTACTAAGGTACTAAGTACTAAGGTATTAAGTACTTGCTCTAAAATGATGCTGTTTAAGTTTAATCCAGATTTGTTCCACTCACTCTGAAAAGCAACAAATATATAAATATCACAGATGAGAAAACCGCAGCTGATTTTAACTAGTGTGTGTTCTGACTGCTGCTCCATTATCATCACAATACATTAACATTAACTAGTAGATTGTACTTTTTATTAAAAATCATCATCTGCAAAGAACAGCTAATAACTAAAGTCAGTAAAGTTATCTGGAGGCTGAGTCACAGAAACTGCACTTCTTTCTGAAAATGTATCCTCCAGGTAACCAACTTTCCTCAGACTGATGAGTAGTGAAACATTTCGACCTAACAGAAAGAAGTCTAGTTGCCACGACTCAACTTCTACATAATAATAACCAAAGATGAGTCTTGTCCTCACAAGCTGCTGCCAAAGGTGGATCCACTAAATGCTGAGTTGAAGGAGATAAAGTCTGGTGCAGTCTCTGACTTTCAGTATTTAGAGATCAGAGATCAGTTTCAACTTTGACTTTGAGTCTTTTTTCTGTAGGTCAGTGACAAAATAGCCACTGTATGTTTTAGTGTAAACATGCATCTATAAACTTTACTAACTGGATGAGAATGTCACAGCGATGGATTCTCTAATGGCCGTGTGTCTGTCTCTCAGGGCCACAGCATTCGGTGTGCTGAACGCTCTGTGTAAGCTGGCAGCGATCCTCGGCAGCTCCATCTTCGCCAGCTTTGTGGGCATCACCAAAGCTGTCCCCATTCTGCTGTCCTTCACTGCGCTGGTGTGTGGAGGCCTGGTGGCTCTCAGGCTACCCGACACCAGAGACAAAATCCTCCAGTGATGTCAACGAGTGATGCGGGTGGGGGCACTTTTCCAAGCGAATCATTATCATTTTGTACAAGCTCCAGAGAGGGGATTGATGTTCTCACTAATGATGGGTGTGCACAGCTTTCTGTGTTTTAAGTGAAGCTGAAACTGAGTTTATATCTGGTCAAGAAAGTGTGTGTGAACAAATCCAAATCCTGTAATGACACACACACACACTGGACTAACCATGGGAAGATGATGAGAGTGAGCGGAAAAGGTATTTTTGTGTAAAGGCCACTTCAAGCTTAAAGGAATGTTTCAGGATTTTTCAAACTGGTGTAATATTTAGCCACTTCTATGTACACGACATGTCTCTACTGTCTTGTCACATTTACTGCGTTCACCGTACACAGCCCTCGATCCATGCAGAATGTGCTTAAGCTTGAAGCTTCACTTGTCCAAATAAGTGTTTTCTTCCCTCTATTTGCTTCCTTGGAAGAAGCATCTTCCGTAAAAAACAACAAGGCGTCTGTACAGAGCAGAAACACACCTGTTCTCACACACAGAAGCGCCTTGAAAAATCCCAAACAATTCCTCTAAATCACACACTCATGGTCATATCCTCTGCTACTCCACCTTCTGCCAGTAGCTGATGCATGATTGGGTTCAGCTCATTTCTTATGAAAAAAAAAGGAAAATCAGAACCACAGAATGAACTGAAAGTGCTGTACTAACTACATCTTTGCCATTTAACAGCAGCATTCCACTTGTAACATCTCATTGTGTCAAACTAATAGGAGGCTTAAAGTCAGTGAATAACTGCAGGGATAGTGCTTGAAGTGAAACACCTTGTTGCTTGTGTTGTACATTTTGCATGAGTTCTATGACCTGTTCCTGTTCAGTGTAGTGTAGGGTGTTCACATTTATGTTTTGTTGAGGTATATTTCCAGCAGAGCATAGATAATGTATGATAGCATTATTTGTTTTGGGGTTTGTTTATGTTGCTCACTTTACCTTTTTACTATTCATTTTTTTTCACATTCTGTTTTTCACTCACACTGAGTAACATCATCACTGCGCCATCTTGTGGAAGAAACTGAAAATCACGTGGGATAGTAGGCAGTGGTACCATATACTGTTAGAAAAGTGTTAGTCAATTAAAAATGACATTTTCAATTGATGCAATCAAAACATTATAGTTTGATGAAAGCTGTGAAAAATGTTTCACTCCTCAAGTTGAAACTCAGTTTGGCTCATAATTCAGAGAAAATACAGAAGCCACTTTCTTCTCTGCTTCCTTTGAAAACTCACCAGTAATAACAGGTGTGTGTGTATATAAGACAATGGATCAAGTTGTTAGATCCTGCAGGTGTGGAGCTCAGGTGACACCACCACAAACGAGCCAGTTAATTTGCCAACAATCAGCCCTGACAGAACAACATGAGACCCATCGTAATTAGAAATACAAGCATGTTTTTGACCTGCCCATTTTCCCTGTGTCTGTCAGCTTGCAGATGCTTCAGACATCCTCAGTCAGTACAGTACAGCTTTAATGTTTCAGCTTGTTGTATGAATCTGTATGCTATATCGCTGTGAGACCTTTGTTATGGCCATGCCTGCATTTCAGAGGCAGATTTAAGACATTGAGTGAGAAAGTGTTTATTCATTTGCAGGTACAACAGACAACGTATCATCTCTGTATCTCTGTATATCTTTACATCTGCCCATTAGCAGCAGTTTTCAGCACAATCTCATGAAAGTTTTGATACGTATTGTCACATTGTCACAAAAGATAATTAACCAGTCCTAGTACCATTCCACCAATTTGTCTACACCAGGCTTTTTCTAGCAGCATATGTGCTAAAGATGGTGGTTGGAATTATTCTCACAAGCCTTGTTGACATTCACACTTTATTCTAAACTTTACTGTCAAATTAAATAAAATTCTCCTGGTTCTGACAACTGAGTACTTTTTTCAACCTTAAACTTAATCTTCTCCTAAACCTAACCAAGTAGTTTTGTTGCATAAACCTAACCATAACCAAACCTTTGTCACAGCACTGTGACATCATAAAGGGAACATCTCATGCTACCTTAAGGCTTTTAATTCAGGAGACGCTCTGATATCACTCTGGCCATGTAAATTCTCTAGTTCATTATTTAATGTTGTTTTGAGCATAATGTGTAAGTTTTAAACGGTGTGGGTCCTGATGTGTGTTTTTATCAAAAAACAAAAAAAAAAAAAAAAGAAACTGCAACACTTGGACACCTGTAAATTAGCACTGGTTGGATTTGCACTCAGATGTAGCTGACAGGTGACTGATGTAGCTCAGCTGTCGTCAGTGTTTTCCAGAGAGACTATTTTTGTTAGAACTGAAGATGTTCTGTTCCAGTTTGCTTTGGTTTGGTCAAACTTTGATAATGTTGACTGGTGAGAGACTCTGATTGCTTCTTGCATCATGTTTTTTTTTAATTTCTTTTAGTGAGTTGGTTTATTGTGGTGGTTTACAGCAATAAAAAACATAAATCCACACAGTCTAGTTCAGACTTAATAACTGGATATGGCCCTGAAGTCTTTCTTTAAAGGCATTCATGCTTTTAAATTAGGTTGTTTTCACAAAAGCTCATGAAAGAAAGAAGTGAGGTCCAAACCCTGACTGCTCTCTCAATACTTCTCTGCTACTTTTCAGACTGATGCTTGTACAAAGTTAGAAAGTTGCAGTTTCTGTGGAGAGGGATTCGGACACTGTTTGACAATCTGACACTTACTTTGGTTTAGGTTTCATAAATTTCATAACTGCACTCATTTGAATTTTCTTAAAGAAATGTGTGTTTGCTGGGAACCACTGCTGCTGTTTTAAGAACCTTTATCATTCATTATAAGAAAGTTAATCACTATAGCTTCAAATGTCAAAGCAAAGTTCTTGCATCCTTTAAGATACACCCTGTAACCACTTTTGGTGCACTTACACAGTCTAATGTACCTGTTGATTGTACAGTTTGATGTTATGTGTTACAGTGGCTCCAAAAATTGGAAATGAAATAGCTTACAAATACAGTGTGTGTCTTTTTCTTTTTGTTAATTTCTGTCTCTATTTGTTTGGACCAGTTGTCTATGTTTGACATTATTGTAAAGCAAAGATCAAAAAGCCATAATATGTTCTTTTCTTTTTTTTAATCTCCCTTTTCTGTTGATGGATGCTGTACAACATGTTTTATTGTTGAATTAGTTCTGGTGCTGTGTGTATTTGTGGCTGTGACAAATGAGCCCAATAAAATAAGTTATTCAGTGCACTAAGGTTTGTGTAAAATGTAAATACCATCATTTAATCATTAGAGCTTTTTAAATTTGGGGTGAGTTTACTACTGTGAAAACTACTTGTGCAAATAGTTAGGCAAGTTCAGAATGACATTTCCAGACATAACACTGTAAATTAAATGTATTTAATGTGTAGATTTTGTCATCTACAGTACATAAAATCATTAAAAGATTGGATAAATGCACCGAAGGGGAAAAGGCTAATGGTGCATTAAAACCCAACATGATTCTGTAGCAGAAATCACTGCATTGCTGGTGTCAGCTATAACTGGACCACATCTGGGTGACACACATTTTAATTAAAATCTTTCTTTATTTCACTAAAATTCAACAATCCAGGATCTGCTGTTTATCTGTTACTAACTTCTCCTTCAGGAACTGTGTTGAATCAGCTAATATTTTAACTTAAATAACAATGTTTTCTATATACTATATTTTCAATCTAATTTTAGTTTTTGTTGTGAGAACTTCTGATTTAAAGACTTAACTTAAACAGCTGAATAAATAAAGTTTAAGAATTCACTCAGGTGAAGTAAAAAAAATGTACTAGCAGACATCTCTTGTTATTCAGTACTGTTCTTTTTACAGCCATGGTGGAAACTTGCTGTTTATGTGATACATGTTAAATAGGTTCATGGTTGTTTATTTTCACAATTATCAAACAATGTGAACCATGAGAAAGCTTGCTGTTGAATTCAGTCTCCTCTTCCATACATTTACATTCACTATGTCTCTGTTCTCACCCAAAGCATTGCAAAATGATCTTCTGACTTTGTATGAGAAAACCATGCGAAAGGTATTAGTGAGAGTGATGAGACAACAAGAGAAAGACCATACCAGGAAGTACAAATTTAATGTTTTAACTTAACCCTAAGTTAAATCATCAAGCTTGGTGAGTCCAAAACACAAGCAAATGTGTTCAATTAATTGATAAATCTAAATGAACCAAACTAAGGCAATGCTTGACACAACATGCAGTATTTAATAAGGGTAACATGTAGTATATAGTAGTAGACATTTTGTTGTCAAAATTGAACCAGCAAATTACATTTTACAATGCAAAAATGTAGCTGCTCATCTACGCTCATTTCTGCATTCACTGGTCAATTTGTATTAACATGGTTTATTAGTGCATCTGTTGTCCAGTCTGGCTGTTGAACCAGGTCAGGACCTCCTGTTTGTTCTGCTGCACCCAGTTAATGTTAGCTTTGGTCCTCTCTGTGGCCTGCTGCACAGCTAGACTGGCAGAGCCAAACCCTGATGCACTGTGCTCCTTCTCAAACTCCTTCAGCTGGAAGTAGAAACATGGAAGAAACTGTTCAGACAACATTTTGACATTTGGAAGTTTCCTATGAATTAGTTATTGATATGTACCTGTTGTAGTTCAGCAGGTGTAGAGAACCTTGCTGTGACCCCATTGATCATAGAGGCAAAGGAGAACGAGCCCACACCATACCTGAAAACAATCACTTAATAAGAACTTAGCCTCAATATGCCACTCATCAGTTTAAAAGGTGACTTTTAAACAATTAAAACAACTTGTTTCTTATGGTTCTGTTTCTGTGAAGATTCTCAGTTCTGTTTCTGTTGTATCTTAGCTAACATAGCTTATGTCTGCATTTGCTATGGTGAAACACATCTGCTTCCAACTCTGCATCACATCATCTGGAGGAATTCTCAGTTCAGATGATCTGCTTGAACATACTTGTTGGTCCTTGTTGTAACCATAACTTTCTAAACCTTCACCAGATAACATAATGTCAACTGAACGCTATGTCTTCTCCACAAGGAGGAGTTTTTCTTGAGCTCTTCACTGTGCTTCACTGTGCCATTCAGAGTCACCAGTCAAACTAACTGCATGTCTTTGGACTGTGAAGTTGAGTACCCAGACAAAACTCACACAGACACGTGTAGAACAGGTAAACACAGAAAACCTGAGGGAACATGGGTTCTTCCAGCCAGTGTGAGTCTCTAGACAGTGTCTCTTAGTACATCTTTTCACATACAGCTCCAGAAATCTGTCATCAGACTTTGATGTGTAAAATCTTTCCGCTTTCACTTGAACTAAAAGTAAATAAAAATAAAAGCATTTCATTCTTCACTGCTGAATTATAGGTCCTTCAAACTAACCCGCAAAATGCAGGTTGTCTGTTCCTCATACAAACCTGTAACAACCCCATGAGGACTTCTAATGTCTGCAGTCTGATGTTTTAGTGGTGTGTCCTCCCTCTATGAACTATTCCCTTTGGCATTTCTCATAATTATAATTTCTTCATCAATAAATGGGATCAAAGGGGAAAACTCAGATGTTAAAGTATCTCTCCATTATCTCATTCATATACATACAAATTCACCCATGTATGCGTACTCACTGTGTGAACATGTATCCCCACTGTTCCCTGACAAAGTCCCATGCCAGACTCTGTCCCACTCTGTTGCTGGCGACAGATGTGATGACAGAGGTGGCATCCTGCTTACGGATCATAGTTGAGTTTAACGTGTAAGACAGGTACCTGTGGCAACACAAGAAACAAGCCAGCTGTGTTTATCCCTGTTATTAACATCTCTCTTTTCACTGGTACAGGTTTTGTACTGGGCTAAAAGAAAAGACCCGGGCTCAGCCAGTCAGGTGTCAACATGTCAACATCTTATTGGAGCGTTATTAAATATCGTAAATTTATTCCTTATTCTCCTCTTTGTGTTCAGCCTCTTACTTAAACCTCACATTAAGTTATTTAGAAGTTGAAGAGTTTCTAAATCCTCATTGTAATACAATATCTAAACAATATTTTTAGAAAGTTAAGAAAAATTTTGTTATAAAGTTGTAGTAAATAAAGCTTTTATCATTACTCAATTTACAGAATTCTATACTATACGAAGCTGTTACTACATCACTGGATTAAACTACTTGTCTTTGTAAAGGGTGGAAGTATGCAGACCTTTTCAGAAGCTGCGTGTTGTTGGTACAGGCCAGTGCAGACATCAGTTTGCTTGCCTCGCTGGCTAGAGTAGCGTTCTTGAACTGTGACCAGCCAAACTCCCACTCTGCCTCATCACCTGCTGCCATGGCACTGCAGTACACTGCTGAGCGCAGGTTGGGATGAATCCTGACAGGAGAGTTGGAAGTAATTCATTGAATAAGTTTAAAAATAATGGGCATAATCAAATGATATGTAAGATAAACTAACAAATTGTTCTGAGGGCTGTCCATCCATTGTTTGAACAATGTGGTGGTCAACATCTGGCACTCTGTTGCTCCAGTACTGCAGGCCATACGGATGGCATTCACCTGGTTATACCTGCAGGAAGAGACCAGCATGATAAATGTGATATACATTTTCCAGCCACTTCATTATGGTTGTGTCCTTTTGCTAGGCCAAAGGTGAGACAAAAACATGGCTGTACTGTGGGTTCAACTGTGTTTCTCATCATTGCAAACATATACAACATAAAGTAGGAGTTATCAGGACTCTGAACCACAGAGCTGAAACATCCAGAATGTAAGAAACAATGTATTTAAAGCTCAATTTATTTCTGCAGGTAGACCCTGGGACCATCCACTCTTTGTTTTGAAATCTTCCGTGTTTTCTATGTCTCAAGGTTGGAAAGTACTTCGCATAGATCCATACTACAAGCAATGTACACCCTATATACCACTGAGGATACACACATAGACACAGTTAAAAAAATGTGTCTTAATTATCACTTAAGCTCTTTGTGTTGTGTTAGAACGCGGATGAGTTCACTCACTGGTCAGTGAGTCCATCAGGAACACGGGTCCAGTTTGATGTAATGTTCTTGAAGTGCAGGAATAGAGGAGTCACTAGCTTCTTCATGTAGTTCTGGAAGTATTAGAGAGAGGTCAGTAAAGCATGCTGGTTTATCTGGTCTATTAATGGCCAACATGGTAGATCATGACTAATTAAAGGTCCTGAGTTTTAATATGATACAAATCTTACAGCGTTAACAGTTTGAAGTATCTTTGGTATCAACATACACAGATAAAGTGTTGTACCTGCATAGGATGGTAGACTTCAGTACGGTCCAGCATAAGGTAGTAATAGTTCAGATTGTTCAGAGCAGACTGCCAGGGTATGTATTCTGTCTCCATTAACAGATAGGAAGTTGTCCTCAGAGCGAGGGTGGTGGAGACCAGCTGAGCCCTGCAGAGAGAAGACATAACATTCTTTAGATCTTTAAATATTAATTTGAGAAACAGCACTTTGATTGTGATTCCTGACTCCATCCTATAAAGTGGATCTATTTTATTGTATTTTTTCTTTTATTTAGTATTCTGAAGTTTCAGTCAATATAATGATGATATGTATGTTGTGCATTTTGACTGAGTAGTGATGATGCTTGTATAAATTAGATATTATAAACATACACAGATGATCAAAGGATATTAAGAACAACCAGGTTCCACCAAAATGCCAGAGGAAGATATTATGAAGCTGACCAATATGGTTACTAGTTTAAAGACTAACCAAAGCTGAGCACTGCTTTGAAAAACTGTAGCATAAACAGCCACAGTGACTTACCTGGCTAAGTTAAAAGCATCATCCACAAGTTGTGCTCTGTTGATCATGGGTATAATCTGTACAATAGATGTTTTATGTCAAAAATCATTATATGTTATGTTGAAAATCATTATACAATCTCCAAACACTGATAGCTAGTCTAGACTGTACCTGGTGCTCTGAATTAAGTTGAGAGATGAGTCTCTCCCAGTTTCCAAGGTCATAGTTTACCCGATAATATCCAGTTACATTGATGTTAGCCAGAATCCATGAAGCACCACTCTGCATCTCCAGGTTTACCGCTGGCATTGAGACAATAAATATCAGTTAACCTGGTGTGATGTGATGTGAAGCATGGCAAGAAAAGTTGTTGCAAGAAAAACTTTGTTATGTTTATTAGTTTTACAACTAATGTATACAAGTTTTATTTAATTACACACTTTCTTTCTCCATCAGCCACCAGACATCTCTCAGGACCTCACCAGACTTCATCCACCTCACAGGAATCAGCCACTCATAGCTACGTGTAAGCGAAGCAATAACATGTTGGAATCAATAAAATTAAGTCAATTATGATAAAATAATGTGGCGTTACTACATACTTGTAAGGTGATTTGAGTGTGACGTTAGACTCTGGATCCAGCAGAAAGTGCTTCTGGGATACCTTTCCTGTGGCAGTATCTATAGTAACCACAGGGAAGCCCATCTGGAGCACCCAGCGATTCATGATGTCACTAATAGGATCAGGAAGTGGAACGTTATTGGCTTCCACTGCCTGTTAAGAAAAATTAGAGAAAGCATCCATTTAGTGTAAGACATTTTTAAACAACACACTAAGTTGCATTACATTTGATCATTTCTTCAGTATATAATACATTAACATCTTTCAGTCCAATCATTGTCCACTACTACTACTACTATTTCCATAGTGACTGCACACATTATTGTTACTGTATTTCATGGTAAGTTTAAGTGTCACACTAAATGTCAGTGTAAGGTCTGTGAGCCTCTTTCCTCTGCCACAGAAAGTGGCTAAGACGGCCTCTATATCAACAGAGCCTCTAACCTTTCTTCTCAAGCGTCATCACTCACTTGTGGAATAATACTCAACTACAGAATTGAAAATTATATACAGGTATATGCCGATGATTTCATTTTGAAGTTAAATAATTTTTCAAAATTACCTTCAGCTCTAATGCATATTTTATGACATATTTGGCTTATAAACTCTTAGTCCTCTTGCTGAACCCTTCACAGGGCCTCAGTGGAGCTCTTTTGATACCTTGGATGGCGACACGATGGTAGCACATACAGCTGGGCTTTATCCTATAGGATGGAAGGTGAGGCAAAAATGCTAATCTTCCAAATGGCTTCCTGAATGTCTGGTTTTCACCTCTGATATGAGGAATGGTGCAAAAGCACAGATGCTTTACCCTTAGCCTTTGCCAATTCATCCTCATTTTCATCAGGTGTGAGTGTTTAAAGATTGAGATTGCCATTCCTTTAAGAAAAATAAGCCAAACTGTCTTCTTCCATGGTGATTTACTCTCGACTCTCGAGTGCTGGTTCTTTATCCATCTTCCTGAACAATGTGAATGCAGGTAATTGCAGATAGGTTGAGAATTCGTTTCTCTGTCTACATTTCATGTGACACTGAGTGACAATGACTGTTTCCAGCCATCACTGTGTAGCTGTAACTATATCGTTGGTGGCACAAAGTCATTTGATATCCTTCAATATTTCAATGTAATAATGAGTTAAATGCCACTTTAAGTTAGCAGAAAACTGATTTTTCAGGAAGGTGATGTTCAGTAGCTGCACACATGTAAAGTTCTCTGTGGTGTATTCTCCTTGTCTGAAATATTAGATCCTATTGGTCGATTTTATCTTTTACCTTTGTCCTCAGAGATACCATTGTAGTTATTTATACTGAGCAGCAATGAGTCAGGCTGAAAATGTTAGCCAAGGTTTTACCAAAACACTCACACATCTGGACAAAATCCAGATGGGTTAATATTCATTCCACTCAAGGTTATGTCCACCGCCAGGGTTGGAAATCTGTCAGTTGTTTTGTCTATTGTTTGTTGCTGTTGTTCCTTTGTTGCTGGTTCTTTTCTCTCTTTCCTTCCATTAAGCCCAACCAGTTGAGGCAGATGACCACCCACCCTGATCCTGGTTCTGCTGGAGGTTTCTTCCATTAAAGGGAGTTTTTCCTCTCTACTGTCTCCTAGTGGTGCTCAAGGGAGATTTGTTGGGCTTTCTATATAATTCCATATAGTTGTATTGTTCTATTCTGTCAGGTGTTAAACCTCACACTGTGAAGTGACTTAAGATGACTTTTTTTGTGATTGGGCTCTATTTAAATCAACTGAGCTGAATTGAATTATATTGATATGTATGTAGTAATGTCATTATTGGAACTAAACATAAAAAGTTTTACATCTTACCATTTGTAGATGGTTCCACAAGTCATTTCCTACTGTGTTATTGTAGGCAAACGTATTGAGGTATCCCTGGAGACAAATGAAAGATTCAGTCAGTTTCAGTACACTGTCAAATAATTTGTTTATCCTTGTGAGACCGAATGATGGAAGATCTAGCGATTCATCTCAACAAGTAGTTTATTAAGTTCATAATTGACAGCGCATGTTAGGTAATTTTACAAAAACAAATGCAAACAAACATACACTGAGCCCCTGGACAAAGACTGGCTCAGAGAGGAAATCAGAAAGCATCCTCAGCACTGCTGCACCCTGAAGAGCCACAGACACAAACAATTTGCATGATATATATACAGTATGTTCAGTAGCTGAATAATGCTAGAATTAATGTAATACATGAGGAGATAATGTCTGTGTACCTTGCTGTATGAGATGACATCAAACTGCTCACTGATCTGATGAGGCAGAATGATACTGTCTTCTTTAGAAGACAGAGCATGAGACGAGGCCAAGGCATCGACGGCAAACACTCTGTGGACGTCGTCAAGTATTATCAAGTCTTTCTGGAGCAAACAGACAGAAGTGAAAGTGAAGTCAAATGTGGAAAGTATATGAACTGTAAGAGGTCAGCCAATGTTAGCATTATATTGGTGTCTCACCACGTTCCATGAAGGCTCAGCGTGGTCTGCTCCCAGATAAGACACATATGAAGCAAAGCCTTCATTCAGCCAGACCTCGTTCCACCAGCGCAGAGTCACCAGGTTCCCAAACCACTGTGTCAGAGGTTACATCAGTCAGATTGTTCAGATTGAATCAAATCAATCAATCAATACAATACAAGAAAGTTCACCATGTGTGCTAGTTCATGAGCAATGATGGTAGCAGTGGTCTCTCTGTTTCTGGCAGAGGAGGTCACAGGGTCATAGAGAAGGTTGGTTTCTCTGTATGTCACCAAACCCCAATTCTCCATCGCCCCAAAATAGAAGTCTGGTAGAGCGATTTGGTCTAAGATGGTAAGAGTACATTTGATGTAGGTTAAACATACTGAACTTACAGGTACTTACAGGAAAGGATTTAGTCTTCTTCCACTAGTGTGGACTTATGGAGTGGAAGCAGCAGCATTCCATTAACTGGGGTGGCAGTTTAAATCTTATGAAGTATGTCTAAAACTTGAGGTACAGTATTATAGTAAACACTCACAGCATGGAGAAGAGACTGAAGGCAGTATTTAAATAACTGAATTTATTTTAACAGGAACTTCAATGATTTTCTATTATTCCTCAGTACACAGTAGGATGCTATGCATGTAGATTAGATGCTCAACATGACTCCATGTAAGGTAGTATTTTAGCTTTTTATTATAGCTTAAAGATAATGAGCTGTTTAGGTCAAGCAACATTAATAACCCTTGCCTCACCCAAGTATTTTGTTTATCTTTATTGCATATTTATTATATGATAGATCTTTACTGTTCTTTTATTAACCCATATAATGCAGGCTATTACATTTTATTTTTAAGAAGGTGTGGAAGGTGAGGCAGTTAGAAAAAGAAACGAAAGTGGGTACTGCTTATTCAGCATCAGCATCAGTGAACTGAACCAAGTTTATTTTTTAGAGTTCTCTATGTACAAAATGTATAAATGAATTAGGTTAGTTTTTTTGTATACTGTAAGTAAGATTAAGAGAATTTGGAAATGTGAATTATGGACCCTAGGTTCAGGTTAGTTTCATATCAAGAAAGTTTGATGTCACCTTTTGGTAAATCATAAGCATCTCTTATGAAATGAAAAGGTTCAAAAAGAAGAAAATATAAGTTGTGAAAGGGCCAATCACAGAGCATCCATCATCTGAACAAAATTTGTCCTGTGTCTGTACAGTAAAAACACACTGACCTGACTTGCTCAGCGGGTATGAGATGTTATAATATAACTGGAAAAAATCCAGAATAGGTCCAGTCACATTGAGGGCATAGTCTCCCTGTCCCTGCTCAATGGCTGCCCTGCGTGCCCAGATGCGGATCTGAAAACACAAAGTTTCTTTTTGCATGAAAATGTAGCTGTTTCACAAACTTACAGGGTAATATCACACATCTGTAGCAATAACACTGAAGAGAGTGAGTAGAAAAAACTCATTCAAATTTATGTTTGACAGTATTTTCAAAACAGTTCATAAATGTAATAATTGCTGAACAATCTTTGATAAAACAAACAGACAGTGCATTTATAAAACTATAGGCCCGTTTCCATTTTTCATATGGATTGGATGGACAGCTGATGATTTAGACAGCAGTGCAGCCAATAGCCAATGGCAATGCAATGTTGTTGTTTTTTCTTATTTAGCATGAAATAAGATACAACAATTTATTAATTACAAATGAAACACAAATAAGATTCATTGAAATGAACATGATGACCAACACTCTGTACTGTCCTTGAACACCTCAGCATTGCTGCCATGAGAAATGCTATGTTGTGTAATCATGAGTGATGTAAACCTGCTTATGCCAAGAAGTGATGAAATATCTGATATCGCAAAGATTTTTTTTGAAGGAGTCATGGAGCTGCTATAAAAATACAAGACATTCCCAGAACTTCCAGGAGATGTCAAAGTTGTATGGGGCATTTTCCTTAATCCAAGCTTCTAGCTTGTTCTACAGGAATGTTATTTAATGATATTTAGAAAATGTTTCTTTTCTTATGCTCCCTGTCTAATACCATTATCAAATGAATACATTTTATGGGCCCTTTTCACAGCAGAACTACTGACTGAACTCCAGTTAAACTGAATAAAAACATCAGAAGTGCCACAAACAGTTACCAGAATGCCTCCTTGTGTAGCGTTGAGGTGTGTGTAGTCAGAGACAATAATGGCCAGTAGGTAGGTGGACATCTTCTTGGTTGGCTCGAACTTGGTCTGTGTCACAGCTACTCCATCTATAGTGGTGTCAACAGTGTCTAAACAGAGCACAAACACACAGCAGATTTTTAGCAGAATTACAATATAAATCACACTGTATGTTGAAAGACCGCACCAACCTGTTTCCATGCCATTTGACAGGGCTACAGTTCCAGGGGGGTGAATGAGAGTAATATAGAAAACAGCTTTCATAGCCGGCTCATCGAAACAAGGGAAGGTCTTTCTGGCATGAGTTGGATGCATCTGAGAGGTGGCAACAATCCTACGAATGATCAAACCCCCTATAAATGATGCCTCAGTGCCATCGAACACAACACATCTATAAAGAGGTACACAGAAGACTTACTTTCGGACTCCTTCTTCTTCATATTCACTCTTGTAAAAGCCTGCTAAGTCATCAGCTAGTTCTCCAGTGAACTCTGTGTACAGCTGAAACCGTCCTTGAGATAATTTTCTGTCCAGCTGGATGACCAGATACTGGGTGTTAGGCTGCAGCCAGGAGGACTTAATGCCAGGAGCAGTTCCATCACCTGGAGACGAAATAGAAATGACATGGGAATTTTGTGCCTAATATATGTTTTTTTAAATATTACTAATAACAATAACCAGGGGCATTTTTCTTGTGAAATGTAAATTTATAAGAAAAAGCGTTTTCTTGATCAACGAGCCTTTTAAATTGATGAACTAGCAGCGAACACAACATGCCACTGGAGCACATAACTAATGTTTGCTGGTGATAGGCCGCTGTACCCATGTAGGTATTCCATTCAAAAATACTATTAAATTCAATTCAGCCTCAAATTACAACAAAAGTAATTTCAAGGTACTTTACAATATCAGGTTTAAGAGAATAAAACTATATAGAAGTATATAGAAAACCCAACAAATCTCCCAGCAGCACTAAGGTGGGTGGTCATCTGCCTCAATCGGGATGGCAACAACAATGTTGACACTATTGTCACCAACTATTTTTGATCTATGATGAGTCTGATCAATTTCAAAAGTCTTTTTATTACAAAACAAGCACATTTCTGAGTGACACAAACATTTTTGAATGGTAAATGACCTTTAAATAAAATGGTGTTCAAGTGTGAACTACCTGAACCAATGAGTCTGGCGATGTGTTTGTTGTCCAGCGTGGTGTAGTTGAGTTTGTTGGAATGAATCAGGATCAAATCAGTTTCTTTAACACACTCAAACTCCACAGTAGATTGTCCTAATGATCCCATGGACAAAGACAAACATTACTCTAGACAATATGTCTCACTGAAATCTAGAAGAACCAAGAAAACATGTTGTTATGAATAATCAATAACAATGATGTACAGACTCATAAAATCCATAAATCAATATAGCAGTAGATTTTCTCAGTGACCATTTGAGGAACTTCCTCTGCCTGTGTGTAAACCCGAGGAGCCAGGGTCTAAATTTAGTTCAGAGGTCTCACTTTTTCTAAACAACTAAGAACATTTTTAAAAGAATGGGGAGGGAGGCAGGGTGAAATATGCTTACCTCTAACCAAAGTGTCACTGTGTGGCTGCAGTAGTGGTAGGAGTCTATTGATCCACATAGAGAAAAATGTGGTGTCTTTCATTCATTAAAAAAACTCATTATAAACTCATCACACTTATTTTAGCACAGAGAGTTGGAGAAAAAATGGGTCTGTGACTGCTGGGCTTTTTCTCCATGCTGCTTTCTGCTTGTCAGTGATCCTGAGAGTTTTGCAGTCTAAATGATCAAAGAGCAAATTTTTTTGTTGGGCTCTCTGATATTGTGATACCTCTCACAGATGTAGCTTCTATAACATAGGGTTGAATGGCATGTTTAGATGTATTTTTTCTGTCAGAAACTGTCCTGGTTAATGTAACATTACATAGCAGTACCATGAAATTTAAACGTTTTATATTATACCCCTTATGGAGATTAAAAACCAGGTCCCTGAAGTCTCTAGAATGTGTCAATGCCTAAAATTTCATACTAAAAAACATGAAAACTCTAACTTTTAGCTAGATCCAGGTTTATGTAACACTAGTTATAAGTGAAGTTATGGGTGGTGACCCAGGGAAGGACCTATATCCCTGCTCCGTTATATGACATATGACAGTGGAGAAATCCAGATTGGACCATTCTGGGGTTGGATTCTACCAAGCAGGAAAATAAGCAGGGGTGCACTGCTAAGCCATTTAATGTGTCTCTACAAATACCCAAGAGCCATATAAATGTATAAAAATGCCAAAAAAGTGGATTTTGCATAAATACGACCTTTAGGTGTAACTCATTGTGGTAAAAGAGTAACACACACAACAAACAGAATACAGGGCACCACAGAATAAAAAGTAGCAAACGAGTGACTCGGCATAGTACAGAGAATGGACAAAGCAGCACAAACCCACTGAAAGGTTCAGAAAGGCCTATGTCACTGGCAAGATTGTTAGAAATATCAACAGACAGACATTCCCTACATTTGGAAGTTGGTAAGTGGAGTGAAGAATATATCTCTACACCCTGATTCCTCTTATAGTTTTGATGTTTCTTGTCTCTTGTCCTTGGCAGAGGAAACAGATGAATGATGCACAAAGTAAACTAGGCCACCCAGTAGTAATCAAATCAGTAGAGGTGATTTATTCTTTATTTTCACACCAGGAGTGATCCAGAGAACAACTACAAGCAGATTCAGTGCCCCAGCAGACTAGCTTTCTGTTTCTCAGTTGCCTTTTTGGTGCTAATTACTCTATTTCCTCTTGTCAACTGTTTCCATGTATCATTCCCACATATACTTACCCATTCACTTCTAATTGATGTATCTTAGTTTCAAGGACTGCAATTTCCATCCAGGTTTGTAGCTTCTTTATCATAAACTGATTTCCCAGTGATTAGTCTCATGAATGGTAGCAGAAAATATATCATCAAAAGAGCGTCCTTTAAACTCGCACCAGCCATAAAGTATTTGTTTAAAGGCACACTCAATGTAACCATTTAATCATATGACAGTGTAGCACAAAGAAGAGTAGATCATTTTTCATCAATGGCAACATTAATAGACACAGTGAGCAACAAGCAAAAGCAACACAAGCCATTAGACATGTTGTAAATGAGAAGCACAGTTAATCACCTGTAAAAATATAGAGGCCAGTGTTTGGGTCTGGGCTGAGACGAGGCCACAGGGTGATATTATAGTGGTGAGGGACCAAAGCAGTAGGAAGACGATAGCTGAGGGGAATGAGCACATATATCACTGAAATGAATGAATGTATGCATTGATTTACTCATTTTATCCAGTGCTTTTCATGTTCTACCTCAAAAGTAGCACAGTGTGGTGTGGAAAAACAAATATTCTAATGTCATCGTTCTAACATTTTAACTTTGAGCAGCGAAGCCAAGAATGAATTGCCACCTGTCAGGATTTGACCAAAGGGATGACACACAAGTTGCAGCAACCATGTAAAGGGTCAACACTTGCCAATAAATGCTTTAAATAGTTTTACAACATAACACAGAAAAGTTTTCCACACTTAGTTGATCATGGAGAAGTAATGATGACCAAAAGCAAAGACTACAACCCCAAGTCTAAACTCATCGAAGACACATGAAACAAAACACAGAGAAAATGTAACATTACAAGAAAAAAATAAGGTAATTTTGAAATTTTAAACACAGTGTACCATCCCCCTTCTTTTAACAAAGGTCTGTAAACATCTGGGAACCGAGGAGACCAGTTGCTGGAGTTCTGGGAGAGGAATGTTGTTCCATTCCTGTCTGACATAGGATTCTAACTGCCCAACAGCCCTGGGCCTTTTTTCGTGGTGTTTTGTCTTTCAAGATGTGCAAAATATTTTCAATTGATGAAAGGTCTGGACTGCAGGAAGAACAGTTGTCCTGCTGAAATATGCAGTGTCTTCCCCGCTCTAAACCTAGGTATATCTTTTTTCATCTTTCTAGATGTGCCAACCGTCCATCCTATATGCAGTAATTCATCACCATACCATCAGCGATGCAGGCTTATGAACTGAGTGCTGATAACAAGCTGGAAGGTCCCTCTCCTGTTTAGTCTGGAGGATGCAAAGCCATGGTTTCCCAAAATAATGTCCAAAATGCCTTTATTCATTTTATTTTCAATTCATTGCCTTTATTTGACATGTTGAAATGTGTTGCTGCCATCAATTTCAAAATTACCTTAATTTTTTTTAATGCTACATAGCATAGAAAACATAGAAAACATAGAAAACTATGTTTTCTATGTTCTGATAATCTGTTAATACAACATGGGTATGTGAGATTTGAAAATTACTGCATTCTGTTTTTATGTCAATTTCACACAGCGTCCCAACTTTTTTGGAACTGGGGTTGTAGAATAAACCAACATAAGAGCTAGTCCAACGTTTATGTATTTACTTAGCCATGTTTACACAAGGCTCACCTTGCATTGCACCATTTTTCAGCCTCCATTGAGACTCAGTGGATCTGACTAAGACTCACTACTAGATTCTAAATTACTTACATTAGTAAAATTATCATTCAAGGTCACAGAAGTATCATACTTGTTGCCAAACCAAAGTCCTACCTGTCCCAAGGAACTGCATCACGATTGCTATCGTCACCTCCTATGAGGGCAATAGTCCACAGTGTGACAATTGTTGCCACAGAAATCATGGCTATGACTGTAAACAGAATACACAGCCTGCTGACTTTGCAGCTTTTCCCCATTGCCTAACAAAGAGGAGACAGTTAACGGAAGTCCTACAAACAGATAAAACTACTCCTTGATCCTAGTGGCAGTAAAATAACTGCTGTAAAAAAAGAGCTAATTAAAACTACAGTAAGAGCCTCTATTTCTACCAAGCCTCAGATCTTTTGCAGAATGACAAAAGAGAAGTGATTGTCTGCATTTAACCAGCATTTAATCCACCCCCAACCTCCCATGGGAATGGTGGAACTTTTCCACAGTGAATGATAAGAGTGATGAATTATTGACAATGTTTTATTGGATCTTTATATATTGGTCATAAATATGTGTTTTCTGAGAATTCACGTGTGTATAATGTGAAGGTTTTATTGCTTTTCACAGTGTTCACACATCAGTAACAACATTACTGTGGGGTCTCTTGGATTGACTTTCATACAGTGACTTGAAAAGGATTCACGGCCCTTTGCCTTTTTTTTTTGCATTACAACCTGGAATTGGTACAAAAATTAAAAATTATACACAACATAATGCAATTGATGAAATTGAATTAAATTAAATAAAAAAATTATTTTTGAAAATTCTGAAAAATCAAAAACTGGAAATTGGTGTGTATCAGTTGAGGGTATTTTTTAAGTAATTTCTAGTAATACCATTCACCTTAAGAAGTTATATAATTAGTCCTGTCTGCAGTCTAAGTCTAAGTCACATCATCTCAGCGTATGTATATACCTGCTCTGAAAAGTCTGCAACACTGAGCAAAAGGCAGCATCAAGCAAAAAGCACAATGAAGACCAAGGAGCTCTCCAAACAGGAGACAAAATTAGTAAATTACTAAATTACTAAACTAGTAAAATGTACATATTAGTGTTGGGGTACAAAAAATATTTAAAACTATCTCTACTATATATCCCCTGAGGCACCATTAAATCCATCATAGCAAGGTGGAAGAAATACGGCACCACAGTAAACTTGCCAAGAGAGGGTCGTCTACCAAAACTCACAGAGCGGGCAAGGAGGGCATTAATCGAAGAAACATCTAAAATAAAACAACAATAAATAAAAAGGAGCTGGAGCACTTCACAGCAAAGATTGGATTGTCTATCCATAGGGCCACTGGCTGTTCACTCCACAGAGTGGGCCTTATGGAGGAGTGGCCAGAAGAAAGCCCTTGCTTACAGAAAAAAACTGAAAAGAATGTCCTGAGTTTGCAAAAACGCATGTGGGAAACTGCGCAGACGTCTGGAAGAAGGTACTGTGGTTAGATGAGACTAAAACTTTTTGCTGTCAAGGAAAAAAGCTATGTCTGGCACAACCCAACACTTCTTATCAACCCAGAACACCATCCCCACAGTGAACCATGGTGGTGGTAGTATCATGCTATGGGGGTGTTTTCATCAGCAGGTACTGGGAAGCTGGTCATAACTGAAGGAGCAATGGATGATGCTAAATATAGGACAATTCATGATGAAAACCTATCTTAGTCTGCATGAGAGTTGAGACTGGGAAGGAAATTCACCTTCCAGCAACCCAATGCTAAAGCAGAGAAACATTAAATGTGTTGGGATGTCACAGTCAAAGCCCAGACCTCAATCCAATAGAGAATTCATGGTCTGACCTAAAGACTGCTTTATACCAGCAGAACCCATTCAACTTAAAGGAGCTGGAGCAGGTTCCTCAAAGAATGGGCAAAAGTCCCAATGGCTAGATGTGCTGAGCTCATAGAGACAAACCCAAAGAGACTTGCAGCTGTAATTTCTGCAAAAGGTGGCTCTACAAAGTATTAACTTTGATGGGGTGACTAGTTATGCACACACCAATTTTCAATTTTGGTTCTGATTAGATTTTTTTAAACTACATTTTTTATTTCATTTCACTTCATTAACTTGGACTATTTTTTGTAGAATTTTCATTTTTGTGATCAATTAAAAATCAGTTAAAATTTCAGGTTTTATTTGCAACAAAATAAGAAAAAGGCATGAATGATTTTTCAAGGCACTGTACATGTGTTGTTGAGGTGGAGGTGAAGATGGGGTGGAAGCACAGGAACAATAATATACCAGAATATGTCATGCATCTAGACAAACAACACACAACAAGGAATTCCTAAGAAACATGTTTATTCATATCCGGAACAGTACAACTGTTGCCATCATATATTTAAAAAAATACACAGTGTCATCTTCAGAGACGTTTGCAGAGTAGAGAGCCATTACTGGACTGATCCAAGCACCACAGTCCCTCTTTGAAACTTTATTGGTCAGATCCTCAAGGGGACTGACAATGGTGTGGACACATTAATGTTTTCATAAATGTTATAATAGATGCTTTCATAAATGTTTCTGTTTTACTGTGATAGACTGGTGTGCTCCACCATGGACAGGTCCCAGCGGGTCCCAACTGACAATGGGTGGACCCTGTGGGTCACTCAGTGTCAGCTGGGATCAGCTCCAGCTCTCCATGGGATAAGAGGTATTGATAATAAACTAATGGCTTTTCCAGCATAGGTGATGTACAAAAAATTTGATTTGTGTTCAATTTAATTTAAAGATGATCAGAAAAAATATCTTTCTTAGAAATATGCAAACTTTCTCTGTCAAGCACATTTGTTTTGATGAAAAACTAACATTAAATTACAAGTAAATAAAGGGCTAGTGCAAAGTATCATTACGGTTTTGCTTCATTTGTGAACCATTCCAGAACATTGTTTTTGTTCTCTGAAACCCATTTCATGTTGGCGATGGTTTTCTCGATGGACTGATCCACTGCCATCGTACCGGAGCCGAAACCAACATCTGCGTTATCCGCCTTGAACTGCCTCAGCTGTCACAACAAAACAAACAGTAAAATGAGTTCCATGTTTGGGGAAGTGAAGTCAGATGGCAACAAATCACAAGAGGACAATGGAAAGTCTTAAAAAACTAATCTCCATGGAAGAGAAGATATCTAACCTGATCAAGCTCGAACTGGGTGGAAAAGCGCTTGGTGACTCCATTGATGAGGTTGGCAAAAGAGAATGATCCACCACCGTACCTGGAAGAAAAAATGGAAAATGGATCTTAGTGTTTATCACAAACTGGATTGTCATCTATGTAATTATATGTATCATATTTATTCAGTCTAATTAGTATATTATGGTCAGTATTTGTAAATCAGTGCTTTCTGTTTTCCATCTTTCATTGAAAATCTATGAAGACTTTTTTATAGGATTAAAGAGAACGGCACCAATGGTGGAAAGTGTATTGTACACACTGATATGTAAACAAGTCCAAAAGTCACCTGAGGCAGAGTTTGAATAACAGTGAGCATGCTTGGTCAATAAAAACTGTCACTGATAAGAAAGCGTTAATGGAAAACCACCTATGTGTCATAATTTTTAATATATGACTGTGTTTCAGGCCACACATGTGTTGCCTAACACAATAAACTAAAAAGTGTTGGACTCACTCGTTGAAAATGTATGACCATCGAGCCCTGACAAAGTCCCAGGCCAGAGGCTGTCCAACCACATTGTTAGCTATGTAGATAATGGTGGAGGTAGCATCCTGCTTTCTGATCTTGGCTGGATCCAGAGTGTACTCCAGGTACCTAAAGGGTACAGGCAGAACAGGAGCAAGAGTTGGTATATGTACACTTGTCAATCACTACCAGTAATGTGCTGTCACTGTCACTGTGACAGGATTTCCAGAGCTCTATATGAGCAGACCTGTTGAGCAGCCATGATTGCTTGGTGCAGGCCAGGGCAGAACGGAGTTTGTCAGCTTCGATAGCGATGGAGGCATTCTTAAACTTTGACCATGCAAAGTCCCACTCTACAACACCACCAGCTGCGATGGCATTACAGTATATCGTAGACCGCAGGTTGGGGTGGATCCTGAAGAAAGATGGCACCTTTTAAGCTCAGTATAACATTGATGATGAACTAAGGGCTCTACAGTACACCAAAGATTCTAAATAATGATGGATGGATGATGGATACACTCACGGGTTTGCATCTGTGGTCATCCATTGGTTGAACCATTCCTTGGCCAGATTTTGGCATTCCTCAACTCCTGTCCTGCAAGCCAGGCTGATAGCATTTACCTGATTATACCTGAAGAAAGGAGAGGGAGCATGAGGAAGAGGAATAGAACAGTTCTCTAGAAGGAGCAGAGACAACCACTGGTTGCTCCATCTGATAGGCTTTGATTCATAATGCTGTTTGACTTTTAAACACATAGAAACACATGTCCCATTTGTCTTTACTCACTGGTCCATGTGTTTATCTGGTATTTTGGACCAGTCGCCAGTCATGTCCTTGTAGTATAGGAACAGAGGGGTCACCTGTTTCTTCATATATTCCTGAAACCAAACAATATTCCAAGAAGATTGTGATCAATACAACTGTGCTTTGGTCTATTTGGATTTTTCTGTTCATATGTTTGGCTGAAAGAAATTATACCTGCATAGGACCATAAACTTCAGTGCGGTCAAACATTAAGTAGAAGAAGTCCAGGTTGTTCAGGGTTGACTGCCAGGGCATGTATTCTCTCTCATTGTTCAGGTACTTTGTGGTACTGAGGGCCTGCACTGTAGAGATGATCTGTGCTCTTTGAGGTTATAACAAAGTGGAAATGAGTGGGACTTCCAAAAGTTCTACATCTTTATCATCATTTATTAATTGTTATTTTCTCTACATTTTACTAATCGTCATTAGTGACATCTGCTGTCTCCTATATGTGATACTGTACCATACTGCAGAACATACCTGGCAAGGTTGAAGGCATCATCTACCAACTGAGCTCTGTTGATAACTGGAATAACCTTAAAAAGAAGAGCAATATCCATGTCACTACAAATGAAACGTTCACCACAATTGTTCATAATCAGAAGAAAGAACAGGTCTATTCTATTTGTCAGATTTTGCAGATAATATCACCAGATCTCAAAGCTGTACCATACCGTGTGATCGGTGTTCAGAGCATTCAGGAGTCTGTTCCAGTTACCCTGGTCATAATTCACTCTGTAATAACCCACAACATTGAGGTTGGCCAGCACCCACTCGTCCCCTGTTGCCTTCATATCTGCAAATGTGTCTACAGAAAAAGGAAGGTCAGAGTCATTACCATCATACACAAGATCACAGTTTCTGATTAGACTGTGTTTCCTACAAATATGAGCACATTGATTGTTGCAGATGGTAAGGACACATCTGCAGAGGAGTTTGTGTTTGGGTCACTGCATCTAGCATGTTCCAGCCTGGAGATCTGGAAACTGTGCTTACTAAAATCTCCTGGACTCAGGTATTGCTAAGATCCTCTCAGGATCACATGTTGGTGATGATGAAGAAAAGCCCATTTACATTTTTAAAAAAGAGTTTCTGCTATGAACAAATTCTACTTTAAAGATCAACTTTGGTTGACAAAGTAGAGACAAAGTAGAGAAATGCTGATTTAACTATACTGTATGTTTATCACTAAGGTTGTAGTTGTCATGATGTTACAGTATATTTAGAAGTGTGTCTAATATTTTGACCACCCCATTTATATACATGACTGGTAGCACAGGGAGCTCCCAGCTCAGAAAGGAAAACAATCATATGGCAGCACTGTGCAAAAGGACTTTAAGATGGTGGTTCTATTGCTATTTGGTGTCATTTCAATAATCTAATTGATTATTAATAAGTCAAATCCAGAAAAGTTACATGTTTGACCCTTACAAAAAAGAAGTATATTCAAGTATACTATAAGTATACTTCTTTAAAAATTAAAATGAGCAAGTATACTTTCAATTTCCTTGTATTTATCAGAAGTATACTAGACAAAGTAGTATTTAAGTATACTTGCTGTAAACTGACAAGTTTATAGACAAGTCCAAGTATACTTGGAGTATACTTAAATTATACTAGGTAAGTTAAGTTATACTGACAAGTATATAGAAATACCCAGCATGCATTTTAGTAGTTTAAATTTATAACAAAAACCACTATTATTAATGATAATTTGTCACAAATTGTTGTGTGGCATGGTGTTTTGCCTTTTAAACAGACTCAGTTTGGTCAGTAATAAACAGGTACATTTTGATCGTCTAGAAAGTTCACTAAAAAGTAAGCTAACATCCATTTTCTGAACCGCTTAGTCCCCATAGGGGTCGAGGGTGTGCTGAAACCTATCCCATCTAGATACACCCTGGACAGGTCGCCAGTCCATCGCAGGGCCACATATAGACAAACAACCATTCACACTCTCACTCACACCTACGGCCAATTTAGAGTCCCACAATCCAAAGACATGCATTCTAACTGCATGTCTTTGGATTGTGGCAGGAAGCTGGAGTGCCCGGAGAGAACCCACGCAAACTCCACACAGAAAGACGCTGGCCGACCCTGGGAATCGAACCCAGGACCTTTTGCTGTGAGGCGACACTGCACCACTGCACCATATATATATATATACACAGTATATATAAAAAGTTTATTTGTAGTATACTTTAAAGATACTTCTATAAAATAAAAAGTGGGCCAATTTAGTCCCAAGAAAAATTAAAATAGGATACTAGCAGGTATACTAGAAGGACATAGACATAAGTATACTTACTATACTTGAAGTATACTTAAGTATACTTAATGAAGTAAACTTTAAGTATACTACTTTTTCATAAGGTGAGTTTTTGGTTATTTTTATCTACAGTGTTGCCAAAATGCTTTCAAGTTAATAAATTGAAGTAAACATTAAATCACTGTGTTGTTTTTGGTGTTAGTATAACCTACCTGTTTTAGTCTTCAGCCACTGTGGTGTCTGAACTACTTGTTTCTTCATCCACTTGATTGGAACAATCCATTGATAGCTGGAATAAAAATTAGAAATAGGGGGATGTGATGTATTTTACTGCGGATAAACAGCATCAGTAGTGTTAAAGACAAACACACTGGTCCAGATGAAGGTAAGACTGAATATGTGAATATACTGTACTCGAAGGGAGATGGTGTTGTGACATTAGAGTCTGGATCCAAGAGGAAGTGCTTCTGGGTTACTTCTCCTGTTGCAGTATCTATTGTAACCACTGGAAAGCCCATCTGCAGCACCCATCTGTTCATGATGTTATGGACAGTGTCCGGAAGCACAGTTTTAGTATCATCAACAGCCTGTGGAAGCGATGGGAGAAGAACAACAAGATGTAGCAACACATAATATGCAGCACTTTTGATATATTTGATGAACGTTAGCTTCATGTACATTTGAAAACAATACGTGCCTTTTGCAGATTATCCCACAGGTCAGTGTAGACTGTATTCCCAAATGCAAATTTATTCAGGTAGGTCTGTAGGAGAGGACGGGACGGGTTCAGACAGAAACATGCAAACAGATTCATAGTCAAAGCTGTGGCAGTGTTCCTAAGCCTTCAGTGATCTGTTCACTCTTCTGCTGCAGTGCCACTCACCAGCTAAGTTGTGTGTGCTATGTTTCAGAGAAATATTGCACATCGCCATGACGCCCTTACCTGGAGTCCCTGTGTGAAGACCTCCTCAGTTAAGAAATCTGACAACATTCTGAGAACAGCTGCTCCCTGAGGATGAGCAAACACAAACTCAAGTCAGTCAATCAGTCAAGGCAACAGGATTTAAGAAGAAGAAATCAGAACGATGGCTGTTCGGCTGTTGGTGGATTATGATTTGGTTTTAGGGAAAATGGTGTGTGTATATATCCTTACAATATATGTCCTGTTCATTTATTGGATGAACTGACAAGTCTATGCACCAGTACAGTGTTAGTATAAATCTAGAGATGACTGACAGTCTATTTTGCTTTTCTCCAGTGAGTATGTTGAAAAAACTTAAAAAGCATTTGGTTTTAGGGTTCCAATCAGGACTAGGGACAGACGTTAAGGAACAACATGCATGTGCACCTTAAGTTACCTTGCTGTATGAAATGGCATCAAAGAGCTCACTGATCTGAGCTGGTTTCTGGATGTCCTCCTCTTTAGAGGTCAAAGGGTGAGAGGAGGCCAAGGCGTCAACAGCAAACACACGGTGGACATCGCTGAGCACAATGAGGTCTGTCTATTGTGGGAAAAACAAGATGCTATACTCCACCATCCACTGTGTCTGTGTTACACTACATATATTTGCTATAAGTTAAGATCCTTACCACATTCCAGTCGGGTTCAGCTTCATTTGCTCCCAGGTACTCAACATAGGATGCAAAGCCTTCATTCAGCCACAGGTCATTCCACCAATTCAGCGTCACCAGGTTACCAAACCACTAACAGGACAGCACAGAGAAAAGATGTGAGCTCCATGCCAGGATAATTGTAGCTCCTACACCTGCAGAATCACAACTTGAACTTGACATAAATGAAAATTGTGCCTTGAAGCCAAATGTATTCTGGTCTCAAGTCAGGTGTTATTGACCATTATTACTTTATTATTTGAAATGCTTTAATAAAGTGTTTCAAGACACGATCGAGTCAGAAAATCTAACCATGTGTGCCAGTTCATGGGCGATGATGGTAGCAATCCTCTCCTTGTTGGAGCTGGAGGAGAACTCTTCATCATAGAGAAGGGCTGTCTCTCTGTATGTTATCAGACCCCAGTTCTCCATGGCTCCAGCATTAAAGTCTGGTAGAGCGATCTGATCTGCATCAGGAAAGAGAACATCTGTGGTCAACTAGTGCTTGTGCAGTAAGTTCAGCAAACCTGAGCTCTAAATGCAGTTTTACTGTGATCTTGAAAAAGGATCACCTAGAGTAAGAACTCTAAAAAAACTAAAAAAGTTAGGTAATGTTCTGTATGAACTGGCCAAGAGAGACTGTATGATGATGGATAACACTTGTCATAAAAGACTGCATAACAATCATGTTATCAAGGTTATCAGTTAATAATTGATACAGAGTGTGATTTCACAAATCCGAGTCATAAAAATAAGATTAGTCTCACAGATAAGTCTTGATAAGGATAAAGCTGATTAGCAAAGAATAAAGAAAGTGTTTATATGGTGTTCAAAAAGCCTGACACAGCTGTTCTATTGTCATTTTACAATCGGAAGTTTTGAGGGTTGTCAATAAAAAGCACATGATGGTAATAAACCTGACTCCTACAACTACTGACCATTGAGAGGAGTGAAGTAAAGAGAGGGTTACATATGACTCTTGGTATTTAAACACATGGAACAGTAAAATAATAGTTTTCAACATTTTATAGCACTCATTTAAAAAGGCACATGCAAGACATTATGTAAGTAAATGAAAACTTCAGAGAAATGGACAAGTGATGGTTTTACAGTGTCCTCACGGTCCAGTAATAGAACAGGTTTGTTTTATTAGAAAAACACAGATAATTACAGTCACTGGCTGAAAAGATGTTAAATAACACCTAAAAAGATGGAACTGATTCTTGTCACTGTTGCATGCTATATATATATATATATATATGTATCACCCTGCACAGATTCCAAACAAGCCGTGTAGCCATGTCTTTACACTCCTTTAGGTCTACATCATCACGTGTGGTGAACTTACCAGATTTAGGCAGGGGGTAACTGGCATTGTAATACTTCTCAAAGAACTTCAGGATGGGTCCAGTTTTGTTTAGGGCGTACTGTCCTTGGCCAGCCTCAATAGCAGGTTTCCGGGCAAAGATACGGACCTAAAGCCACATCGCACAATAAAACACATCACACAGTCTCATTGACTTGACACATTTCTTTTTTCTTTCAGTATAATTATCCAAACAATAGAAGCTATGTGCCTTTAAATTGATATAACCTTTCAATTGCATTATATTATTATATATTGTAGTGTCCATTTCTGATTTTTTTTCTAGATGGTGCTGGATTGGTGTTGCTTCAGCCCAGATAGTTTCATATCTGGCAATGATAGGTGTGTGGCCTTCAGCAGTTAGGTTAGTTGTGTTTGTAATTACCAGCTGCAGGACAAAACAACTTGGTCTATTGGAAATTATATGTTGAAAAAAAAATCTTAATGGTTACCTAGAGCTTGCTGAAAATAGAGATGGATTATAAGAAATCGTGTTTGTCACAATGAGTGATTGTTGCTTGAGAGGGAAGTCTAACCTCATTGTAATGTGAACATGTGCTTGTTCTAGTCACTATTATGTTAGTATCAATGGAAATTACCAAAAGTCCATCAATGTTGTTCTCAATGAACCCAAAATCGCTGACAATGAAAGCCAGTAGGTAGGTGGACATTTTCTTTGTTGGCTCAAACACTGTGTGCAGCAGATTCTCGCCGTCGATAGTTTCTTCTGTAGAAATAAAAATACATTTAAAAGAGGATTGATATAACCCCAAACATTTAAGTCCAATGTTCTTAAAATCTAATCCTCGTTACCGTTGCTGTGTGACTGACCTTTAACCATACTGTTAGACAGGGCTGTAGTTCCACGGTCATGGATCAGAGTGATGTTGAAAATAGCTTTCATAGCTGGTTCATCAAAACAGGGGAATGCCTTTCTGGCATCTGTTGGCTGCATCTGAGTAGTAGCAACAACCCTGACAGGAAATAATCAAGTGGATGTAGTGTTACCAGTAGTTAGAACAAAATAAGATAATACAGCCGTTAGACTGATCTAAAACAACTATGCCTCAATATTTTTGCATGGGTGTATTAAATCAAAATTACAGGAAACCACACCACATACTTTTTCACGCCGTTTTCCACATATTCACTCCTGTAGAAGCCTCCCAGGTCATCAGCCAGCTCTCCAGTGAATTTAGTGTAGAGTTGGTACTTCTGGCCCTTAGTCAGTTTACCATCCAGCTCTATGATCAGGTACTGGGTCACAGTCTGGAGCCTGGTAGACTTGACTGATGGGCCTGCACCGCTGAGAGAGGTGAGCTTCGCCCAGTGCTTATTGTCAAGTTCGGTGTAGTTCAGCTTATTTGAGTGGATAAGGATCAGGTCAGTCTCACTAAGACACTCAAACTCCACAGTGGATTCACCTGAAACAGTGTTAAAGTTTTACTGCAGTAGCTGATAAAGATTATGGCATCTGAATAAATTAAAGCTGGGCTTTTATTAATGAAATAATTTTTAGTACACAGTACCAGATATCTTGACAAGTAGTCTGTGACCAGCCAAATGACTTAAAGCGATGATATGTCCATTCACCAATACTCACCACTAGCTTATAGGTTATAACTGACTGTAAGGTTAATGTTTTCATCATGGGCTGAGAAAAACCTTACTTCTTTAACTACATTACTCATTTAAAACCCTTGACCTTATCAGAAATTGCACGGATCACTAAACCAAAACAAGGATGTTTTTCTTATGTCACGACAAGCTGATATTTTATCAATACACTATTAACAGCACATCAACATTTTGCAAAGTATGTAACTATAAGGTACTACTTAAATAACCACAAACTACAGCCCCAGCAAGCTAACAAAAGTGAGTTGGCATCCTGAAAACTGTGAATGTGGTCTTTATAATGTATTTGAAAACATTTCCTCCATATGAACCTCCTGCTGATTTCTTGTTAAAAAAAACTACTAGGGATGAACAGCATCTTACTGGCTCCAGAGGATCAGTCATAAAGCCTTACCAGTGAAGATGTAGAGTCCAGTTGTTGGATCTGGAGTCAGCCGTGGCCACAGGATCACATTGTAGGATTCCGGCATCAGGTTCTTGGGCAGTCGATACTGGTCCCAAGGTTCGTTGGATGGGGCAGGAGTAGGTGCACTTGTAGGTGCACTTGTAGGTATAACGGTGGGTTCGGTTGTTGATCCTCCATCCGTTGGTGAGACCTCATTATTATTTTTAGCCTTTTCCTGTGAGTAAACTACAGACAGAGCTATGATAGTAGCCAGAGCCCCTGCACCCAGAACGACACCCAGAATCCCGACAGCCTTGCTGATGTAGAAACCTTTCCCCATGTTGGTTGCCTGTGTTGGAGCCCCACAGTGAGACAGTGCATGCAAGAGGGGAAAGTGAGCTTCTATATGTTGCCCTGGGTAACATCTTACCTCCCACTTGATTTGCATCAGGTGATACATTAACTATGAGATTGTAAATGCACACCTCACATGGGGAAGAATCATGTGTTTCTTACCACCCCCTCCTTCCTCCTTGCTCTAGTGAGACGTTTTGGTTCTGTGAATCCTCACAGCTGAATGAGCTGTGGTCAGCCAAAGTGAATTTAGTTGACATCAACAGTGGTTGGGTTTCTATTAGAAGAACAAAACAAAGACTTATAGAATTCTGCGTTTGGGATCCGGACAGAAGAACAGATATTCTGGGTTAAGGTCTAAAAGGTTTCTGGTTGTTGGTCAGTTGAGTGTGAATTAAAGCTTAAATCACAAAGAAAATCTTGCATCACTGCCCAGTTAGTGCTTCTTAACCAAGGGTTTACAGAAACAGTGTGGCATAATGTTACCACTGGGTGATGTCACTGGGAGACATGGCATCTCCTTCCTATGCTGATGACACTTAGCTTTATGTAGACAAGATAAGATAAGATAAGATAAGACTTTATTTATCCCACGATGGGGAAATTCTTTTGTCTGCAGCAGCTAAGTGACATTAAATAGTATATAGACATGTCTCCTGATGCCACCATCAGACCAGTTGATGCTCTTTTCAAATGGATTTCAGACTTCCATGGCTGGATGTGATGGATGCAGCTCAGTCAGGACAAAACTAAGATTTTAGTCTTTGGACCAAAGACTTAGTGAGATGAATACAATTCTTAAGGACCTGCTAGTAACCTTGGTGTCATGACTCAGAATAGAACTCAGGCCTGCTTTTTGTGGTGCATTAAAGTCATCCAGTGCGTTTGTCCGAATCATTTAAGAAATGTATAAACTTCCACTTGGTTCGGTTTCTTTTCACACGGGGAAATCATCCTGAGATGAGAGCAGTGAGAGCATCCTCGCCAGAATGGGTGAACACATTACACCAGTTTTAAAGTCATTACATTGGTTGCCTGGTTATGTTGGTGAATCTCATAGCCTCCTAAGCAGCAGGTATACCCTAATTGTTCCTATTTAGCATAGGCCCCACCTGTGCTCATAAGAATGTATGACTCTGCAGGGCTGTGTGCATACAGGGGATCCCACACAAAAACAAAAAGGGGAGTGGAAGATGGAGAGTGAAGGACTGAATGAGGTCCATTTGTCGTGTTGGAAAAACAAATGATGGTCCCACTATGTACAAACCAGTAGATGGGCATGTAGTTGCAAAATGCTGTGGTTGCCATGATGGTCAAGTGTGCCCTCAATTTTGACTAAGTCACAAACAGTGTAAACTAGATAAGCACCCCCACACCATTACACCCCCTCCTCCATGTGTCACAATGGGAATGAAGTTCCAACAAAGTTGATGTTTGGAACTTTTTCTTTGCGTGTAGCTGCATTTTTGAGCAGAGCACTCTGGTCACTGGCCCCTGTTGTTTGATCACTGAGTGAAAGACTGCGTGAAAGCAGCTTAATGTAGCACAATGCTGAGTTTCATCTGTTCATCAGCCCTGGGTCAACCAGAGAAACGATGCTGGCAGCTTCAGTGAACTGTCACTGTTTCATTTTTGTTGAGTGTTCACATTGAGAAAATAAATGTGACTTATACTTGGTTTAATTTTTAACTCTTCTGACAGGCCCACGTGGACCTTGAAGGCAAAAGAAAGGATGAAGGAAAAGTTGCTGAGTCACTGAGCCAGTGTGCTAGGAGACCCAGCTGCAGCCATACAGGCAATTTGTTACCTTTTCTGTCTACTTAGATATGACAGTTTCTGTTCACTGTTGGCTTTCCTCACATAGCTGTCAAATCTTTAAATCTAATTACTTATAAATTGTTTATTACTTGTATATTTAAGGCAAGTGAACATTAATATATATGTGGTGTTTGCAAGATGATTAAAATAATCTAGGCAGTAACTACGGATGTAATAAATCTGGATTAGACTTGTACATTTATAGCATCAATAGTATTGTTTAACATGCACTGGTTTCTTGGTGGAGTACTTGTACTTTTTAACTTTAACTTTCTTTGTGTGTACTTGACAAAAGAATTTGAATAGGTACTTCTTCATGTACTACTACAATTTCTGGCTACAATTATCAAGAACTGAAGAACTCATTTCTTATTATAATGTGTCACTTTACTGTGGTGCACATTAAGAGTAATGATTAAGCAATGTATGAGTTTACTCAGCAGCAGATTCACAGCAAATCAACGAATCAACAGTGAACAGCTCTAACATTCTGTTCTCTAGTAAATCACCACTATCTGCTATATATACATTATAATCCAATTCTAATTCATTCATTAATTAAGAAGTTATTACAGATTTGTACTCTGGTCTTAGTGACTACTCATTATCAGGCAGTTTTTTTTTTTGGTATTATGGTTTAGAATAAATAAAAGTAACACATCAGTTTTTAGTTTTCTGTGAATTCCATCCTCTGATACTGTAGAGGGGCATGAGTTGAGTTTTCCATTCGGTAGTTAAATTTCAACAGAAGGACGTCATTGGTCATTGTTATGAATATCTATATAGTCATGCAGCTGTAAAGCACAGTCATCATGACTCCTCTCTCCTCTCATGGTGAGAGCGGCGTTATAAAAGACGAATTCCATTTGCAGCACTAATCAATCAATTGATATTATCAGTAGATCAAATAACTGTAATGTGACCTGCACATAAAACAACCCACACAAGGAATGAAGCTTCACCTCTGTGACACTTACTCAAACTACTCAAACTAACAAAATCCTTATGCAACACTATACAATTAGCTTGTACACCTTAGAAACTCACTTACTTTGCTATCTTGCAAACAAATCTGTGCTATAATAAACCATTTTATTATGTTTGTTGAGGAGTATTTGCAAAAAGCCACGTGTGTTACTTTGGTTTTGAAACCACAGTAACAGATTTTCTACCTCGTTTACCTTGAGAGCACCATAATACTGAAAACCTTATGGTCTACAGTATCGCTTTTACTGAAGTGAAAGGGAGGAACGTAGCGGAGTTAACTGCAGTTCATTACCTCTTTCAGGCCCTAAGGGATGATTATGTCATTATTAAATTGTGTGGCACTTTGTTAGAAATAAAAAACATGTGAAATGCTTTATATGCCATAAAGCTGTAATGTGCAGGTAAATCAATGTTTATCTCATGTTAAAACAGATTGTCTTGTTAAACGCCAACGCAAGAACAATGTCCAACAAGAGACAGTTGTGAGTTTTATGAGTTGATGTTGACTGTGACTATACTTACACTACACTTTACGATGTGAACAAGTCAATAAAATATTACCATGGCTGTTGTGATACAACCATTGGCCTTGCATTTATCTCTCTAACTTTGATTGTCAGGTCAAAGGAGAGACATGAAACACTTAACTGTATAAAAATGGAAACAGTTACAGTAATGTGTGGTCATAAAATAATATGCCATGTAGATATACTTGTTTTTTAAGTTTTAGTTTTTTTCTGCTGAGGAACAACATAAAGTTATGCTCATGAAAAGATTAGTAAAAATCTTACATGAAGACCATATCACATGGTTTTCATACAGACCCTGCTAATGTGAGATGGTAGCGCAGGTATCTGCCCTGAAGCTGTGTATTCCAGGTGTTCGGCTGTAGCCTGCCTGCCTGCCTGTCTGTTGCTTGTTGTTGTTGTTGTTGTTGTTGTTGTCATTGTTTTGTGACCTGTTGTTCTTGTCTCTCTTTCTTTCTACTCACCCCAACCGGTCAAGGCAGATGGCCTGGTTCTGCTGGAGGTTTCTTCCTTTCTTAAAAAGGGAATTTTTCCTCTCCACTGTTGCCTAGTGCTGCTCAAGGGGGATTTGTTGGGTTTTCCTTATTATTTAATTGTATCGTAAGGTCTTAAACCTTATACTGTAAAGTGCCCTGATATGACTTTTGTTATGATTTGGCGCTATATAAATACAATTATATTGAATTGAATTGAAATAATAAGCAGTATAGAAAATGGATGGATGATCTTTCTCCAATTGTAAGTTAAGTCTATGTCTTGCCTACACACAACCACAAACCCCCATTACTTGTCTTCTCTCTCAGCACGTAGTTGTGCCATTTCCTCTCACTTTCCAACCTGCCCAGCGGTGTGTTGCTGCTTGGTGTTGTTGTTGTTTTCTTGTTCATAAAGATGATGTTTTTGCTATCAGTGGCCCCAGGCTGTCTGCTTCAGGGCTTGTTATCATTAAAGGGGATGACAGCAGTTCATTATTCTGTCATCATTCTGTTTATCGAGATGAGCTGTGCATGGTTCCACTTGGTTTCCATAAAAATAATATTCAGTTTTTTAGTCTTGGGTTTCATCTGAGTAACCTGCTCAATCATTCAGCTGTTATCTACCTTCACTAGTCCCACTACTAGTCAACAGAAAAGTGAACAATTGGCAGGATGACGATTTAGCCTTAAACGGGACGCTGTGATTAAGTTGATAGAACATGAACCACAGAGTCTGTGGTTTGACTTCTGGTTTCCCCTAGCCACACGCTTTGGTGTCTTTGAACAATACAGCATGTCAAAAAATATCAGACCTCAAATAGACTGGTTTGAGGTTGAACTACATGCTCCAACTTTATTATAAAGCCAGACTTTTTGAGTTGTCCAACAAGTTCCCAGGATGGTTGTACAGGGGCATCTAGTGGCTGGATGAAGGATAACAGCCACTAACAGAAACTTCACTGTTGGAAGTTGTGATTTTAACCAAATCACAATGTTTATTATTCTTTATTACTTATTTTAATCCAAACTATTGTTTTCCCACAAACCAAGCAAACAAACATGTACCAACACTGATTTGTAACAGCCTTGGAAGACCTCACTAAACAGTATGATGTGCTGAGCATGAGACTGCAGTTATATTTGTCTTTTCATTTTGATGAATCAGCAGCTTTACACTAATCAGACGTGTTTCCAGCTGCACTAGTGCACTATTCTGCACCTGCCCAGAACCAGGAAAGCCACAAATAAAGTTAGTAGATCAATATTTATCAGCTGCTACTATAAATTCATGTCAGTCTTTTAAGCTGTTATTAACCAACTATACCTGGGCTGAGTCTGGCTCCAAATTCTCTGAAGCTCTGACAGACTTCACTACTGTGCTTAAATAGTCTGTGTGTACATAACACATTTAGGAGTAAGTTACTACAAGCTTGTTTTCCCTATAGGTATGTGTGCATATTACACTGATGCAGTAGTTCTGAAATTTAAACAAACAAAACATCAAACAGAAATTAATCTCGCTATTAACATTTACATCCTCATAGATGTTGGATAGCTTAACTGCCAATTCCAATTTTTCCGATACACGCGAAAGCAGCATTCTGCCTCTACGGTCACCATAGCAACAAGACGCGCCGGTAAAGTAAAAACAGACGTAGTCAAAGACTCTGTGTTTAAGTCGCAGACGTTTTGTTTTAACCTTTCTACATCCACATTTGACATTTCGAGCTGCATTAGCTTGTACACAGTATGCCTTTACTGGTGACTGACTACTCATGGACACAAACAGACTCGACAGTTTACATAAATGTGCCATTAAAAGGAGCAAAAGTTGGGAAAGTGGACATTCTGTCTACAGACGAATATGTTAAGGTATGTCCGAGATGTCCATTTTCTGTGGCTTTGTAACCACGAATACGCGTAAATGCATCACTATAAAGAACATTCAATGTAGTCCTAGCTAGCCAACGTCAGTCTAGCCATTAAAGTTGTGCTTTATCTGTATTACGGTTATATAATTTTACATCATTTCTTGTCTTTCTACCGGTATTATTATCTTAATCGTTTACTTTAGATGTGCTCTGAGCACTGTCGCCGTTATGTTACAGCGCTTCCTTCCTTCAAAATAAGAGTATGTTTTTCCAATTTAAATTGAAGGCTCGATAATTGTCGTTGAGCCATGCCGACTGCCTTCTCGATGTTTTGTTAAAGTCCTATTTCCATCATTATTAAAAGACAAGATGATGAGCCCGAAATTCATTCATAAATTATGTTACATCAAAGAATATCCTATAATACATGCAGGTAGCGCTGTTAACAGTGGTTTCCTGTTGTGCTGAATGTAGTTATGTGGTGACAACCTGAGGTCACTTATTACAAGCAAAACACAAGCAGTTCTTTTTGGCCTTCTCTCTCTGTTTTCAGATGTTGGGCATCTGTAATTAACAGTTTTAAGATTTAGAGGTGAATAAAAAGGTAGTTTTAATGCACATTTCACATTTTGATTGTGGTTAAATTGATTCTACAATCTGCTTCTGGCCTTGCTACCAAAATGTAAGTACAATTCATTAGTACATATTTAAGCCACTATATGGAAACAACTTTGATACTGACTTGGTTTAAGGAAAATACTTGTGTCTAAGCATGGGGTAAATGTACTGCACATTACTGCAGGTCCATACGCATAGCCATGTATAGGCATGAAGTACATTATATATACTTACACCCGAAAAGGCCAGTGATACACACATTGTTTAGCTACAGCAGAAAATACATTTCATTTTTGTGATGCCTGTTCTGGAAAGATAATACATAATAATATAATGTACTTTATTTTGTGCAGGTGCATTTTCCACCTTATCTGTTTGAAGCCTTCCTGTTTGAACCTGTAGATGACGACAGAAGCACAGCAAAAGTTGGAAATGGAGTTGTCATCATCTGTTTGCAAAAAAAGACCAATAAAGTCTGGGAGCATCTGATGATAACTACAAGTAAGAGCGTGTGGTAGCCTACTACTCATGTGTGTCTCAGTGTCTGAGAAGCCTCTGTGGCACCGTTTATTGTGATTTTATCAAAGTTTTGTTGTTCTTGTATGTTTTTTAAGATGCTACAGTAGCAGTAAATGCTACAGGCATCTTTGATTTTGAGTTACAATAAACGCAAACATGAAACATGTGGCCATAACTGTGTGCCTGAACACCAGGTGTATCGTCCCACTATGATCACCAGAATGTAGCAGCAGTGACACCTGGAGTTCACAGTAGTTATTCAATTATAACGTAATCTGCAGGCCAAATGTCTTTTTAATGTTACTCATGAGCAACATAAATCATTGGGCCCTTTGTGGCTTATGGACAATTGTTTCTAAGTTAGTCTCTCAAAGTATACATTTACTGACAAATATAATTCAATGTGTTTCAGATGATAAAGAAATCAAGAACGAGATCAGACAACAGGCTCTACTGAAATACCAGGACAAGCTTTCTTCAGAGTCAAAATCCAAGGCAGAGAAAAAACACGCAGAGAAAAAATATGCACTGGAGACAATGATGAAGGTAACATTCATTCACACTCATAATTCACATCACCAAGTCTCTGAAATATGAAAAATGCTTTATAGAATTTTTTACTTGGTCATAGCTTGAACAGGCAGAAAGAGACAACATCCAAAAAATGAAAGACACTGAGCGAGAGAAAAACACAGCAGAGCTGGCAGCATGGCAGCTGAGCCAGAAACAAAAAGCAGAGGAGCAAGCCCAAGCTACCCTCCAGAAACAAAAAGCAGAGGAGCAAGCCCAAGCTACCCTACAGAAACAAAAAGCAGAGGAGCAAACCCAAGCCACCCCCCAGGAACACGGAGGTTGCCAAAACCAAATGAAAGCTGTGACAGAGAAGCGGAAAAACAGCTGTTCAGGAGGAGGAAATGTCAAACTGGGTCAGTAATTTCTCATGTGACCTATGAGAAACTACTGTAGTGTGTTGTGGCATGTTAACCAACATGTTCCTGTGTTTAGGTCAAAGACAAAAACAAGTGGCACTACCTCCACCAAGACTCAATGGAAACATTCAAGTCACCTTTACCCCAAGGGTTTTTCCAACAGCCCTCCGAGAATCCAGAGTGCAAGAGGAGGAAGAGGTGAGAGTTGTCCATGTCCTTATCTGCCATCTACCAGTACTACCACTAACACTCCACTGTAAGTTTAGAATGGGCATGGGGAAAGCACGGGTGGCCCACTTCCATTTCAGAACCTTGTTGCTGTGCATGATGGCTTTATGTCACACTGTCATGGGTTACTAGAAAACTGGAACACACAAATCATCATTATTATCTGTAACAAATACAAGTTTGTAATGAGAATTGGGGAACTTGGTAAAATGCAGTCCAACTATAATCCACATTATAGTTACACTGTAGCTGTTCCATCATTTACAGTAAATAAAACAGTTGGTGCAGTAAAAATAAATATTTTAATATTTCGATATAGTTGACCATGTAGTTTGGGGAGTTTGTAATGAAATTACAGCAAGTAAAGCTTCAAACTGTGTGTGTGTGTGTGTGTGTGTGTGTGTGTGTGTGTATGTGTGTGTGTGTGTATAAAATATATAATTGTATTGCTGTAACTATATATCAATCGTACATACGCCAGCACCTTACATCCTTTATTAGAATCAGTCAAACTCCATGGCAGCCCTGACCCTATTGTTTCAGCACAGCGATGACCTGCAGGCACTGAGAACCCTTTAATGGATCCTATAAACAAACATTCTAAACAGTGCTATAAAAATTACATTTTTGTATTATTGTAGTTTATCTAAAGGTTGAGTCTATCAAATTATTTGTGGCTTGAATTAGTAGTAAGTTTGCACCTTTTATATTTTAAATAACCAGTGGCTGAGAAAGCAAGCTGAAGCCAGGCAGGCATTAAATGCAGATGTTGAAGAGCTGAAGGACCTAAAGGAGGAGCACAGGAACCCTGACTGGTTGAAGGATAAAGGAGAGTAAGTACAGTTTGCTCTCAAAAGTATCAAAGCACTTTTTCTAAATTGTGGAATCACTAAACCGACTCTTTCCTTCAGCAAATATTTTGTGACTGGGGACTACCTGAGTGCAGTGAATGCCTACACTCTGGCAGTCAGGCTCAACAGAAAGATCCCAGCTCTCTATTCGAACCGGGCTGCATGTCACCTGAAGCTAAGGAATTTTCACAAGGCCATTGAGGATTCCTCTCGGGTCTGTATTATCTGGATGTTATATACAATATGTGTCTACCCGTTCCATAGCATGCAAAGTACATCTGTGTGGCAGTGGTTAGCACAAGTAGGACCGTTGGTTCAAACCTGCTGGGCCATTTCTGTGTGTAGTTTGCTTTTCTGGCTCTAGAGGGAGCCACAAAAGTGCAAGAAGTCTGATAGGGCCTCAGTTTGCAGATACATAAATCCTGCATGTTCAAGTGTCTGTGCTCACCTCAGTAGATTTGAAATGCCTGTATAGAAAGGTAAAAGTGTCTTGAATTGATCAAGTTACTGACAGCTGGTCAGTTGGTCAGCTAGATCTATCAAGCAACGGAAAACTATGAATGATAGAGATAATATATAGATTATATGTAAATTATATATATATATGTATATGCCTGTCTCTGCAGGCACTTGATCTGTTAACTCCACCAGTTGCTGCCAATGCGGCTGCCAGAGCCAGAGCCAGCGTCCGCAGAGGATCTGCTTTCTGCCAACTACAGCTCTATGCAGAAGGTTTGAACAATTTTCAATCCAGTTTGACAACACAGTTAATATACAAGTGTATATTTACTTACTTGCCTGTTTTTCAAAATGATGACTGAATGGCTGAAAGTGACGGTGTTCATTTCATGTTTTCTCAGGGCTACAAGACTACCAGGCTGCTCTCAAGATTGAGCCTCACAATGAAGCCCTGCAGGTGGACATACAGAGAATAAGAGACATTATTCAAGGATCTGCAGCAAACTTTGACTCACAATAATACATAAAAATATACTTTACATGCTATTGATGACTCTCTGGTTAATTGAGAGACACTCAGAGGTTAATTAAATAAGACAGAACCAAGCACACAGTCATTTACTATGTTTTGTCCTTTCTGTACCCAGTAGTGTTGCTATATGTCTGCTGACTTATTTGAAGCTGACAAGGCTTTGTCAGCCACACACCTGTAAGAATTGCGTTATAGTGTCATACATGGATCTGTAGTGGGAATCAGTCACCTTTGAAAACCAATGTCACAGCAGGTGATGTTAAAGTTCACTGCTGCATCCTCAAATGTAAGTAAAAACTAAATTGAAAGAAAGAAGATTCAGAAATACAGTCATCCAGTGCACGGTTTAGAAGTGGCTTCAAGGTGGGGAGCTGGATGAGTGTGTAAAGCCTGGCTGGGAAGACCAGAGGTCCAAAATGTGTGATGATGACATGCTAGAATAGTGATGATTGGAAAAGCTGGGCTACAGATGAAGGAGAAAAGAGGGCATGGGCCGAGAACAGAGCCCTGGGGTACTCCAATAGAGATATATAATATAAAACTGTTATTTTGCAGTACAGTAGGATTTTTAATGCCTTTATTGGTAATAGAGTATTTTTCCATTTACTTTAGTACACAATCTGAATACTTCATCCAACAAGTGCATTTGTTTGATGTTTGCTGCTGAACAGCAAATCTAGACATAAGTGACTGTGGTCATGTAAACCCTCTTATTATTAGGCTTTTATTCTGTTCACATCAGACTGACTGCTCACTAGCCATCCTCAGTCTACCGTGACAACTACAGTTCACAATGAAAGGATTTGGAAAATGACCATTTTCTTTGCAAACAGACTTTTTTTTGCTGTGACTTAAGTGCAAATTGGGGTCAACTGATCAAGCCACATAGCAGGTCAGGACCCAGTGTCCTCGGGGCCATGGGAAGGCTGGAAGGAGTTTTCAGACTGTTCTGGAAAAACCTGGTGCCCAGGTGCTTTATTTGGACACATTTGTTATTAGCTGTTGATTATAACACGTGTCCAAGCCTTTTGAGATTCTTTTAACATGACACAATACACACTCATAACGCAGGTTAGGCTACAAAACTGAGCATACAAGCTTTAAAATGTGGCTGCACACAGTGCACAGAAAAGATTTTCTGTGCGCTGATCTAAGCAGATCAGAACTCCAATCCTGCGTGACTGTGAAGTAGCACTTGAGGACCTCGACCACACACCCTGCCTTCTGTCAGCTCAAATCTGTAAACACCCGGCAAAGCTGCTTTTCTTAATTTTTTTCTACTTCCAATTTTCTGTTTTTTCCTAATCTCCTAATCAAATGTGCCAAACGCTTCCCAAAGAATTACAAACGATTCAAATTCAGCGTCAAGTGAATGGTATCATCAAGAGGCTTTGATTTGTAGTGGAGCTGCATTGTGGCAGGGCAGTTAGAGTGAAGTATTGTCAGTGAATTACTTCTCTGGTGTTTGAAAAGATAAACACGATTCCGGCATCGTGCATAGATGAGGGAGAGAACTGAAGTGTTATTACAAAAGATTAATGCAAGTGCTTGGAAATGAAGCAAACTGATGTAAAAACAAGGTCCTGCTGGGAACTTATTGAAGGACTTTAGCTGTGGTAAGAGGTTCAATGCTAAATGTTCATTATATTTCATTCTGATCTAATGCAGAAAACAACATTGCTGTTTTTCCTTTCTTTTCTCACAGATGACATGTTGCTATTGATGCTAACTGTTTTCCACAGAATTGTGTAGTTTTTTGAACGTGTTTTATTTTACGTTTTCTTGTTGCATTGGTGGTATCTTGTGTTAGAATGCAAAACGCTCATTGATATTGTTCAAAAGCAAAAATTGCAGTTGAACGAAATATACAAATACATGAAAGGTTGTGCTGTGACCAAATAACCACCACGTTTTGAAGTGGTGACATATTTTTTTTTAATTCTTTACTCAAATTAGTTTATAATACTATTCAAAGCAAAGGATTAAAGTTCCACAGAACATAATCAATTTTGTAGAACTTGAAACTTTGAGTTTCATTCATAAAATGAATTAAAATAAATAAAATTACATTGTGAATTAATTAGTGTTTACACTTCATTTAGTGATCACGCAAGATGCATGTTAAAACAATAAATGAAACTGTGTTGACAGTTAGAGATTAAGAGTTAGTCACGTTAGAGGCACTAAATTAAATTCCAGGCTGGTAAAGCAAAGCTTAGATAGTGATTCATTGAGCTGGTCACTTGTATCTTTCACTGTTGCAGTTAACAGCACATTGTGGAAATGAGACTTTGCTTCTCTTGTTAGAAGGATCTGACTGTGATGTCTAAGGGGTCTTCAAGTAAGTAGAAACATTTGTCCTGGTAACGTTCAGGTCAAGGATGGAACACAGCCTCTTGGTGACCTATGTCTGAATAATCCGTTCACATGGTTGAAGTTTCAAGTTTGTGTTGCATTTGTCATCAGCAGTGAATCTGTGTTGTGCTGTGTTCTCTGGGAAGTGTGTGCTAGAATAACATCATCGTGTGATGCCAACACGCGATCCCTACGTTTGTAATACTACACAGAATACTATTAGTTCCCTGTTTGTCATCATATTGACCCCAGCGTTCATGGTATGTTTTTTGGAAATGTAAACTTACACGGGGGCTCAGTGCCTCTCTCAGTGTGTGTGTGTGTGTTTGCATGTGTGTGTGGGCAGGCTCAGGACGCCTCATTCTGTTTTTGTGTGAGCTTTCTTTGATTGGCAGGTGGTCAGCCCTCCTGGCTGGGTGCTGGAGCTGACTGACCAGTAGCATATGGAGGCCTTTTTACCGCGCACGCTGACCACGACACACACTGTTGCTTCAACACACTGCTCCTTAAATCATTTAACACACCAGAACGAAGGCAGTGGAACCCTTTGCCAACATGTTCCTGCACCTTGGAACAACTTGTAATCCCACCAGCACCTGGGCTGTATTACTCATGTTGTATGTCTACAACATGAGTAATACTATACACACATTAAAACAGCTATGTTTGTGTGGACACTCACCCCAGCTAACTGCAGGCCTAACCTTAATTCTAACCCAGTTCTAATCTTAACTCAAATCAAGTCTTAACCTTGAAACTGCTCTTTGAAATTGTGAAAACTGGCCAAAATCCTCTCAGTAGTAAAATGTCCTAACTCAAACCATACAAGTTCACACACACACACACACACACACACACACACACACACACACACACACACACACACACATACACACATACACACATACAGAGCAGTTTTTCAGCTCATTAGGCAGAGGGCTGCATGTCTAATCAGGTTTTGTATGGATGGTACAGGGTCATTATGATCTAATTTACCTTTAGTGGTTATTCAGCTGGGCAGAAAGGGAGAGGAGAGGAAGGAGGTGGAGGAGGGAGGAAGATCCACATCTGAGGGGAACTAGCACAACTAGTTTTTCCTTCACATGGACAGATAAGGCTTCTTGTCCAAGTATAGAAAAAATACCTGAATAAGAGATGAAGCTGCAAAGTGTCTCTATGGAAGACAAAAGAAGACATAACTTTTCAGTGACTTTCTGTATGTAGCTGGATAATAGAAATAGTTTTTAACCAAATTTATGCTATGAACTGTTTTCTTCCTAAAATGTCCCCCATGTTAAAGCCTAGCTTTGTTAAGCTCTTTTGACTTTCCATTAAATTCAATTCAATTCAATTCAACTTTATTTATATAGCGCCAAATCACAACAAAAGTCATCTCATGGCACTTTACAATGTAAGGTTTAAGACCTTACGATACAACTAAATGATAAGGAAAACCCAACAAATCCCCCTTTGAGCAGCACTAGGCAACAGTGGAGAGGAAAAACTCCCTTTTTAAGAAAGGAAGAAACCTCCAGCAGAACCAGGCTCAAGGTGGGCGGCCATCTGCCTCAGCCGGTTGGGGTGAGTGGAAAGAAAGAGAAAAAGAGAAAAGAACAGCAGATCACACAACCAATAACAACAACAAGCAACAGGCAGGCAGGCAGGCAGGCAGGTTGGATGGGCCAGCAACTGAAGACCCGGAATACACAGCCTCAGGGCCGATGATACCTGCGGGGGAGGGGGAGGG
>OMLM01012378.1:0-21665 GCA_900302695.1 Helostoma temminkii
CTTTTAAGATATCATCAGCGGTTATTTTCTCCAGAGCCACACAAGATGAACTCCATGTGTATGTTAATGTATTATATGTTGTTACCAAGCCCCAATTGTTAAACAATAACTTAATATTTTACACATTTTCTGAGATATTAAGTGAGAAATGTGTGTTGTCTCTCAGCTATCCCACTCCACTTGGTTTCTGTGTTACACACAGGCCTTCTGTTGTTATTCCAGTGACACTGCTGTTGTTGTTGCCACGGCCCACAAATCACCACCGTCTGCCACCTATGAAACCAACTGGGCACAAGTTCTCTTTTCAGAATGAATGTAGGAGCAAGACATGGAAAAAACCCCTGTGACCACACACCAGTGTTGGAAACTGAACCTCTAATACTGAAGAAATGTTATTTTGCACAGGTAGAGTTAACAGAAAATACTGTAGTAGCTTTGCAGAGGAGGCCGGCTACACGGAGACATACATAGTTGCAAAAACTGGACAGGAGGGTTACATTTGGTTCTGAGAAATCAATCTGAAACTAGTTATAGGGCCTATGAACACCCTTCATTCACTTCAGTGTCCAGATTTAGCCAGCATTGTCCTCACCTCCTATTGATATGGGTTGTAAAACACTAATTAGACTACCGTGCTGCAGTGAAAGGTACAACTCTGGCACACATTGTCCCACAGGCTTGTAACTGTACTGTACCCGACAACAGAAACAATAACTGCTGTGCCTCTCTTGATAAGAAGTCCCTGTGCAGTGTAAGTGGTCAGAGATGGAAAATATTCCACTCAGATGTGCTTGAATCACTTGGAACCGAAATAAATAGAGAGGACCAGTAGTGAACAATGTTACATGACACATTGTCCTTATATAAGATGGGCTTTGTTTTTGTTTTTCTTTTTACACAGTAGTCTTAGATAGGGAATATTGCCTCCACATGTTTCAGCTGCTTAGAGGCAGAATGAATCATTGAAGAGATTAAACCTGTGAAAGCCCTTTGAGGATTAATTCCCCTCCTGATATAGTGTTCCTCCATGGAAGATACAGTAATATGAATTGGGTCGCATAATGTATCAACTGTGTTACAGTTGGCACATTTATCAGATGTTAAAGCAGTGGATTCCTATAGTGCACGTGCTTACCTCAGTGTGTGTGTGTGTGTCTTGTTCAGCCCAGCAGTTGTATAATTTGTGTTTTAGAGTTTTCTTGCTGTGAGGAGCCGTTTCTTGGTACAGGAAGTAGACGCAAACAAGCATGAATGTCTGGACAGTGCAAATGCAAATGAACCAATTGAGCAATAAAGTGGAATCACAGATGACATAAAAATTGATCTAGAAGAATAAATCGTTGGGTGCATCGGAGCTATGATTGCAGACCGAAGCAAAAATGAGATGTGTGTGGTTGTGAAGTGATTTGAAATGACAGATATTCATCTTTTTTATTTTTATTACAGGCTTTTCTTTCCAAGAGGCATTTTATTTTAAAGACCTTTATTTTCCCACCAGGAGCAACTTAGATGGAGTTAAGAGTTTGACAATATTACACTGTACAAACATTTTGTCTTTTTATTTTTTTATCTTTTACTGTGCTACAACTAGTTGCTACTGCATGTATTGTAGGGCACAATTTATACCAACATTACATGGGGTTTTGAATATATCATTGGCACTGTAGTTTTGTTTTCGTCTTTCAGTCCATCCTCAGCGTTATAGAAGCGTCCTGCTTTTCCAGAAAGAGGTACAACAGTGCCTAATGTCGTGTGGGAGCAGCTGTCGGTCTCTATTTGCATTAACTAATTACTACAGTATATTCTGCTGTCCCAGATGAATTCCCTCTGACACATCCTCAAGTTCAACATTAATACTGTGTTAAACCTCAAATAGGATTGATTGGCATCATTTGTGCTCTAAACCTGTGGGCTAAGAGATGCTGACAAGCCAAAATCCAAATCATGGTGGGAAATATACCCTGTTTCTCACAGAGTAAGGAACAAGCAGTTGTGCTTAGTATTCTCTAAGTGTCTAAATGCATGAGTCAGAAAATGAAATTAATGATGACAGTGTTGGATCAGCAGAAAACCAGTGGAGGCTTCAATATTTCTGGCTGATATGATAAACGGGTATGAGATTCGCTAATCTACTCCCCCAGAAAGGGAAATGAGAGATTGCTATCTCTTTTTTTTCCACCTCTTCCTCTGAATCATTTCTTGGATTTTAAAGAGACTTTAAAATGAAATGATGAAAGTGTTCGAATGAACAATGAATGTGCAAATATCGTCAGATAATTTATTTGAGCGTCCATTAGTGTGTGCTGTGTGTTCAATCTCTACGCATTTGCGGGTAATGTGATAAGTTTTTTTAATATTAGTTTTTGAGCCTGAAATTGAGATCAAAGTTAGGATGACAGACGAGATTTCAGACGACAGCCGAATTTAACTCGAACTGAACGCATTTGTGTGCAGGTGCTACCTTTGATGTGGCCATGCGCTTCCTGTCGGAGTGTCCATGGAAGAGGCTTCAGGAGCTGAGAGCTCTGATCCCAAACGTCCCTTTCCAGATGCTGCTGAGAGGAGCCAACGCCGTGGGCTACACAAACTACCCTGACAATGCTGTGTTCAAGTGAGTCACTCTCGCACACTCCCACATAATTTATCATAATTCAATTACAGTATTAAATGATTAACTATGTAACACTTGGCCTTACAGTGAACATGCACACATTTCTTTGTGTTTGCTTCCAAACACTGACAGTGTAGGGCTGTAAATATATATGAGAACATGCACAGGATTAATCTGCAGTAGTTGTACAAGCCACACATTTAATCTATGCATTGGTAGCATTCAATGCTGTTAGTGCATGTAAAACACAAACACTGGAACAGCTTTGTCATATTCAGCAGTTACACCGAGACGAAAACATTTTTAGTGGATTTGGAAAACATTTTCTTGAAAGCAGCTGCTCCTCCTCGAGCTTCATTGTCCGTCTCTGTCATCTTATTTAGAAAAGGGTCGTCTCCATGGGAACAACATGGGTGACCGTCAACTTCCTAAATTATTTCTTGGTCCATGTCGTGAGCATAATCAGAGGTTTTACAAGATTAAAATGTCTTGTAATCGTTGGATCATGACACAAACGGACCAAAACAATAGAAAAGCAATTACTCCAAACAGAGCGGTAGAAATTATGGAAGACGAGATATATTTTTTACAGACAAAATGTAAGCTGAGACTTAACTCCATTGGCATTAAAATTAACAGTTGGTCAAGCCAAACCATGTCAGCATATACATATTCATTCATAGCAAAACATTTTGTATAATGTGTATATATTTTCAATTTCCTACTACAGCTAGTGACCAAGGATGAATTTTCTATTGAAACAGCATGAATCAGCAAAGGAATAACAAATGCATTATTATTATTATCTTCCATTCAAGTACATAAATATGAATGAGTTTTAAGAAGACAGTGATGCTGATGCAATGAGCCCAGTGTTTGACATAAACTGTGTTTTTCCCAAAGTTTCTCCAGTCTATGGTTCCCACATCGTTCCCTGATCTAAAAGTAAATTCACCCTGCGTTTTTAGTTCCCTCAGGAGAAATCCGGAGCACTGTCACTTCCTCCCGCCTTGTTATCTTTGGCACAAAACAAACCAAATGTTTGTTTTGCGCCTGCATCTGGGAGACTGTTGCTAACTCTGTTAGGAGCGTTTTTCTAGTGCTGGCATTAACTGTGGTTAAACAATTATAATTTAAATCTAAACAGTGAAACTACGGTAAGTCTGGATTTTACCATGGTTTATCATAAAACTGGTGTCATCCCTAATTTTCTTGAACTGTATATTAGTTTATTATTAGTTTGTTTCTAATTATTCTAGTTATTTCTAATATTTTGGTCAATGAATATTTCACTTATGTTCTATAAACTATAGAAATAAACTCTAGTCATATGTAGCATGAAGCCTTGATGCACAACGGCTTTATACCTGAATATATACATATGCACAGTAGCAGTTACCCATAAACCACACAAATGACGCACACATTTAATCAGGTCAGTGTGCTTGATGTGCTCCTGTTGACTCCTGTCATGCTCAGTGACTTACCCATATTTTACAGACGCATCACTGATGCAGATTTAGACCAGGGATGTATGGAGGGCCATAAATTCTCCTGTTCATACACATGCATACACACGTCTCTACCGCTGGATTCACAGGCTACCTCCATGACGACTCATGTATATGCATATATACACATCTGCAGTCAGACACATACAAGGACACATATATCTCTAATAAATTAGTAGTGGTTCAGTGATGAATGCAGCTGTTCCCTCCTCCCTGCTCCTAATTGAATCACACACAGGCTACACCTATCCTCCATGTTTTTTGCTCCTCTCTCTCTACCATTTAGTCATTATTTATATACATCCTTATAACTCCTCACGTCGAATACCACTTTGTTCTGTCTTTTTAACTCTGTTTCTCTACCTACTGCTTCCTGTCCCCCTTCTTACTCCGCATCCCCCGCCGTCAAAAATTTGCAAGATTGTGATTAATAGCTTTCATCTGTCGCCCCATCACTCTCTCACTCTCTTCTCAACATTTTCAGTGCAGCAGCCCACAACCAAATGGCCTAAGCGCTTTCATTACGTAAATCGAATCAGAGTAATTTCATTTGGTTTAATTGATTTAAAGTGTATTTCACAGGGTCACAGTACAGTCCGCCGTGCAGCAAGTAGATTTTTACATGATCTAAAACATCAGAAGAATGAAAAGGGTTATTTCTGTCACATCATGACAGGAAAACGTCCTAATTCACATAAATAATGGTCACTTCAGCTCTGAGTGAGTTGTCTGTTGTTGTTTTTTTGTTTGTTTTTGCTCCAAACATCATCCGCTAGACAGCTTTCATGTGTATTGTTGTGCTAAATAAACACTGGACATACAGATGCTGCGCTAGAAATCCTCATGGCACAACATTGTCTGTTTATTTGCAAAAACAAAAGCTCTCAGTGTGTTAATATTGCATTCACAGTAGCACAGCTGCTGTACAACAAGCACTCACCCCAGTTATGAAAAACCTGATTAAGATACTAGGGCACAGGCTGTAATAGGAGGGATTTACGGCTAGTGGTTTGGATAATGAGGTGGGTATACATTTCTCTCCAGTAGTTGTGGGCTCCTGAAGGCTGTGTGAGCTCACTTTTCATGGAAATAGTCTGAATATTGTATTCATGCAGACACAGCAGTCTTTGAGTGGTAGAATAGAGATTGATACAAACAGCTTACAATAATCCGGATGTGTGCTATTATCACAGAGACTGAGTGGAAACAAACTCATTAGACAATGTCTTCAAAAATATTCAGGCCTCTGCATTTGTTGTACATTTTGCGATGCAAATGTTTAAGTTGCAATATGTAATTTAGAGGTAAATTAGCAGAAGTGGAATCAAATATTCATAAATATGATCAGTGTGGAATCACCAAAAAATACAAACCTTTTATCTTTAGCTTAGGATGAGCCTTCTGAACCTTTCTGATCAACGCAGGCAGTGGTTCCTGCCCTTAACATGTCAAGTGCCTTGAGATGACTCTGTGGTAATTTGGCGTTATATAAATGAATTGAATTAAATTGAATTTCTCTTTCACTGAGGCTGCTGTGTTGCGCCAACTTGTTTCTACAGTAGCCTGAAATGGACAAATCAAACATGGTTAGGTATCAATATGGTTAGAGACCGATCCTGTTTTTAGTTCAGTCTTAACATGGATGTTGTGTGTGAAGTTACCGTCTCGTTTTTCTTAATTAACCCCTCCCTCAACCTTTCCCTGACCTTAACCCAGTGCTGAGAGTGACTGAAACCAACCACCAAAAACTTTAATAACATTGAAGACTGGCTGTTGAATTACAAATTAGTTTTCAGCAATGTTTTGGTGGACAAAAACACATTTCATTGATGCAGTGTGTATATATATACATTAATTGGGGACATATTATGCTAACAGAAAACATAACTGTATATCAGTGTATTTTTAGGAGGTAAATAACCATTTGACTGCCCCCACTCCAGCACTTTATTGACTGTATCCATCAAGACACTGTCATGCAAACAAAAGGTCAGTTTTTGACTCATCAGACCAGAATGAGATTTGTGTTGAGTTCTTTAAATGTGGTTTGGCAACACTGAGCTGGTTGTCCCATTCCCTTTACTCTAAGTTGCTTTCATGTAGCTACTCAACCATAATGGCTTCTTTGCTGGTGACATGGTTGACCTTCTTGCCCAGTTATTCTAGGACCAGCTTTAGGAAGAGCCTGTCTGCTTCCAGACTTCTTCAGTTTCTATATTACTGAGGCCACTGCGCTCCCGAGAACACACTAAATGCTCAAACTTTTAGTATACTTTAATAATCTTAACCTGATCTATGCTGTGTTCCAGTTTTATCATGGAGGCCCATTTTGTTTATTTCTATATCTTGACATGGGGTGTAAATTATGGGACATGAATTACACAGGTGTGTGCCGTTTAAAACCTTCTAAATGTGAGTCAATTCTGTTCACCGCAGGCGGACTCCAGTCACGTTTTAGATGTAGATCTTAAGGAAATTAAAGGAAATACGACGCACCTGACAGCTGCAGGCTGTGTTCATGTTCCCCTCATTCTCTCCTCCCATAGGTTCTGTGAGGTGGCTAAGGAGAACGGTATGGACATTTTCCGTGTGTTCGATTCCCTCAACTACGTACCAAACATGCTGCTGGGCATGGAGGCTGCTGGAGCAGCAGGTGGCGTAGTGGAAGCTGCCATCTCATACACAGGAGACGTGTCTGACCCAATGAGGCAGAAGTACTCTCTGGACTACTATGTGAAACTGGCAGATGAGCTTGTCAAAGCTGGAACTCACATCCTCTGTATCAAGGTGAGGAAAAATGGAATTTAGTGTTTGGAAGCAGCTACTTAGAGTTCTTCAGCACTTTCCTTCCTTTTCTGGCACTCCTTTGTTCTGTATGGGTGTTTTTACTCATCTGCCACCAAAATAACATAAAACTAGCTAAAACACTGTGTTCATACATTGCATTCCCAGTACTACAGTAACATTTGCATGTAAACTTTCTACTATATGATGAACTGCAGCTTTGTTAGTTGATGTTCAGCTAATACAAGATAACAACAACCAATAATTTCACCAATGTATCATAATGAAGAAAACAACAAAGCAGAGACTCTACATGCCTTTTTGGATTAGCATTTTGATTAATAGAAAACACTCGTGTTAACTGTTGAACACAACTGGAGTTTTCCATTATTTGCTCCAATTGAAACAACGTGTGTACTTGAGCAGCTTATCTAAATGAATAGACGCTCGCATTGAATTAATTTTTTCATTCAAGCATAACAGAATAGTTTAAAACGTGGAATGATAAACTCCCACTCTGTCGCAGTGTGAACCATCACAAACAGCAGTGGCAGTGTCATAAAAGCTTGCACAGCTAATGGGGTTAACTTTTAAAAGGGCAAATGAGCGTGCATTATACCGTTTCCTCATGTAGTGCAATGATCATCAGAAGGAGCGCAAATAAACATCTGCGCTCTGTGTGGGAATTTCTGCTAATATCAGTTAGATTTGTACAGTTCGCAGTTCACTGATCCTTTTTTTCTGACAGTTTTTGAGCCAGATTAATTCATACTTTATTAAATCAATTCTAGCTTTCTCACTGATGCTGTGGAATAGCCGTAGATGTGGCTCTTGTATTAACAGAACTCAAGCATAAATTAAACCTCAAAGGGAGCAGTTTTAACTTCGGATTAATTCATCAGTTGCTTTTCCTGCCTACATTAAGGGTATAGTTGTTTGTGCACATATTCAGGGCCAGTAATCTATGCCCAGGGTGCTTAGAAACTGATCTGAAAGAGAAAATTCATGCTTAAGTATCTGTTTATAATCAGAATGAAAATATCAGCAAGTCAGTTTTACCTTTTCCCCCTAATGTCTCTTCCTCTCTCACCAGGATATGGCTGGGCTCCTGAAGCCAGAGGCCAGCAAGCTTCTGGTGGGTGCCCTGAGAGACCGTTTCCCAGACGTACCCATCCATGTGCACACACACGACACTGCTGGAGCTGGTGTAGCTGCCATGCTGGCCTGTGCCGAAGCCGGAGCTGATGTAGTTGACGTGGCTGTGAGTATTTATCGGACTTGCTCAACAGATCAATCTTGTTATTCTTGTTTCTCTTTTTAACATGTAATATATAAAAACAGAGATTTTTAATGTTTACTCATCATAAAACAATCCAATATTGATGTAAAGTGATTAAGTCCAACATGAACAAACAGCTTCAGCACAAAGGTGTATAAAGTACACAACAAGTATCTTAATCTGTAAAAAGTAACTAGTAACTAATGAAAATAAAAGTTGTGGAGTAAAAGTACAATATTTCCCCTGATTTGCAGTGGAGTACAAGTACCATAATATGGAAATACTCCAGTAAAGTACACGTACCTCAAAATTCCAGTCCAGTACTTGAGTAAATGTACTTAGTTACACTACTATATGTACTATGTTAGTTTACATAGTTTAACATTTTGCTATCTCTGCAGTCTGCCAAGTAATAAAACATCAATGTGCAGTAACAGACAAGATGAAGCTTACTGCAATAGACTGGACAAGGCAGGAAAGACTTCATATTTTATGGAAAATTATGATTTATGAGAAGTTGTGCTTTGTATTTTCTTCTCCTTAATCATTATATTGCACTCGACATGCAGGCGTTTTAGAGAAATATGTCCTCGAGTGCTCACAGATTTGCAGACTACTATGCTGCACCTTTTAGCCCACGTATATAAAATTGATCCATTAAAGCGTTGGCCCACATAACACACTTTTACACTGATTAAGGCTTTTAGACAAACAGAATTCATATTGATTGTGTCTGTTTAGGTCGACTCTATGGCCGGGATGACCTCTCAGCCTAGCATGGGAGCTATGGTAGCCTGCACCAAGGGGACCAAGTTTGACACAGGTACGAGACACATTTACTGTACACGCCTGTCGCCATCAATAGCAGCACCCAAGAGAACTGCTTGTTTATGAATCGCTAGATTTCACAGACAAAAGGTCAAAGTATATCACTGAGATATCCACATATAGTCAGGTTCAAACATAAGTAATGGGACAAAGAGTTTTTTTTTTTATTTGTCGTCTGTACACCACCACACTGAATTTATAATGTAAGGCTGACCATGTCGGTGAAGTCACAACCTTTAGTGTTTTGACTGTAATTCCTGAATGATTAACACCCCTCCTTGAATTAAAACTGAGGCTTGACTGTGCAGTAGTGTACAAAAACCTTTGTTCCATTACTTGTGAACCCAGCTGTATCCCAGTATGCAGTTGCTGACACACCAGTCTTACCCAGAGTGTCTTCCTTATATTCTGCAGCCTTACACGAGGGAAAAGAATCAATCAGTAACTCAGTAAATGACAGAGTGCATCGCTAATTATGGCCCTAAGTCAGAAAGACTGGCGCGTTCGGCTCAGTGATAACATACTCAGCCAATTATGAGTCAAAGATGAAAAACAGAAGGAAATAGACCAACAGAAAGTTTAGTGTGAGTTTAGTGTGATCAATAATAATGACCTGTTGAACGTAACATTATTGGGCCATTGAATGAAGAGTTCAGATAGTTATGAGCGTCAGATGTTTTCACGTTTATATACCTATAAGTAAAAGTTTTGGCCTTGAATACGGTTATTTTTTATTGTATGCTGCACAGTTTTACCGCTGTGTTTTACTCTCCCTTGAGCACTTGGAGGTTAAAGGTTTCTCTTGTGGCATCCTCGTTATTATTGTTGATTACTCTTCAGAGATCATTCAGTCACTCGCTGGTTCCTCTTCACTCTGCACCACTTCTGTTTTGTTTTGTCTTCCTGGGAGTTCAAATGATAAGTAGCAGGATTGGTTTATAATGTGTTGATTCTTCTTCGGGTTTGTGAATCTCAGTGTGTCCTGCTCCATGTAATTTTCATACGCTGTGAAAAAGCTGAAGCCCCTCGCTCCTCTGATAACTGACCCCTGCATGTAAAACATTAAAACAGCCAGTGGTAAATCTGCTGTTAAAGACTGAAAGAACACGAAGCAGGATAAAGGAATTAAAACTGATGGAGTTTATGTCTTAGTTATATGGAGCATTGCTATTGGGAAAACTGACTCAGCCCTACTAACTAGATCTGATAGCTCATTTCCATTACTCAAACATGAGAAGCCCTGTTAATTTTGTTTACACCATTCACACTCCACAGCTCATTTACTGATGACTGCTGTAGTGCAGGATACTATTAACATTGTAAGCAGTTTGTTAGAGTAGGGTGGCTAAATGTAGATTGTGTTGTAATGTGCAACTTGGTGTACGCCAAGTCCTCGTTCACTTCTGCTTGGATGCCTGCCTCTGTGCATAAGCAATACATTATTTTCCCTCGGCTTAATTCTATAGAACAGGTTTTTTTTTGAAGCTTGGTACAGTTGAAAAAAAATCATAGAGTACCTGTATTATCTGTTAGTACATGCTATATCTTAAAACTCCTGGGAGTATCTTGGAGAAAATGGTGACTAAAACTAGATTGAAAAGCAGCATTTGTTATGGTAACAATGGTGGCTGTTAAATCTGCAATAACACCAAATAATGATGTGAAAGTGTCCTGACACGTTGGAGTAAACCTGTATATCACTCCAGCAAAGTGAGAAGGTAAATCAATAGTCACTAAAAACAAGATTTTCAGCTGGTGTTGATTTGCTCTTTGCCGTTTGCTTTTCTGCTTCAGTTATGTGGTTGTTTTCTGCACCTAATTTCGATGACTGAGTGGCCAAACAGACACAGTGTCACATGAATGCAGTAATTGCAGCTCAGCTACAGTGGAGTTATAGGTAAAGGTCGGGTCTTCACGGGATAAGTTCCTCCTGGTGTCCTTCAGTGCGAACAGGTTTCTTTTCTGGCATCGTTGTTTCTGCAGCAATATTTAACAATCGCACAGGGAGGAATCTGTCATGGAAGCTATTTCAGTAAGAGTCCATAAAGCATCACAACAACAGACCCATTAAGACATGCTGTGCTTTGACTATGATGTGTGACCTGTACTTTGAAAGGAAAACCTCTTGATTCACTGCTGCTCTCTCCATCCACACTTGGACAGCTGAATGCAACAGGCTCACATCCATTTTGGAGAAATGGAAAATATTGTTGTGGACAGTGTAGGAAACATGACATATTACATCAACGAGAGAGAGAGAGAGAGAGAGAGAGAAACTCTGCCATCATTTAGGAGCAGTCCAATTTAGTGACAGAATATCAATTTGTCTGCCTACAGTACTGAGAGGACAGAAAGACAAGGACATTACTCGAGCTGGAGGTTTTTCACTGTGTATTCCTGGAATTTCAATTTGCTTCACTTGAGACTGAGATCAGGATGCAGGATGCCTCTCACATACACTCACACAGAGAGACATGTGCATACTTATGTGTGACGTGACCCCCAGTACATGCATTATGCATACACATGCAACTTCTCCTCACTTCCCCGTCCTTTTATACCTGTCACCTTGTGCTGCCTCTTCTTTTCATATCTGCTTCTCTTTTTTCCTCTTCCTACTTCCATCTCCATTTGCCTTTTTTCCCCCACTTTTGTAATCACGCAGAGCACTGCCTTGGATACCTCCATATCTTCCTGACCTTAGTGTGTTTACTGCTTTTCTTTCTCTTCCCCCTCTTTTCTCTCTTCTGTTACAAAGCAGTAATCAGTGCTGTGCAGTGTCCTCTGCCTCCTCTATCTCCCTCCCTCTCTCTGCTCCCATGCCTTTTTCTATCACCCCCGCTTCTTTCACATTGTCTCTCCAGCCTCCTCCTCTTCCCTCCCTCTCACTCAGTGACAAAGCAATTAACAGCACTTTACATGCCTATTTCACTCCCTCTTATTTTGTTCTTTTGCTTCCACTCCCTCAGTATCCCCCACAGTATCTACAGTATTTGTCTTGAAGGAACGGCAAGAGCAGAGCTTCTCTAGTTACTTCATTTGTCTTAAAGCTGTCAGTTTATTTGTTCACTCTGCCACTGCGTGCACACACCCCCACGGATTTTAAGTCCTACATATTCACAAACACGCGTACAGTTGAATAATGACATACATTCAAGTGATTATTTGACAAATTATTTTCTGCCTTTGCTCGTGTATCAAGGGTTTAATTGATGAGGAATTGCCACAACAATGTAGCCAATCAAGATATAGTATAGTAGCAGTCATCAAGCACACAGAATAGTACAAACACTACACAAAGAGTAGATGTTACTACACTGCTCAAAAACATAAAAGGAACAATTAAACAACAAAGCTTAGATCTGTGAATGAAATCTTTCAGTAAAAATCTTTATTCATTACATAGTGGAATGTGTTAAATAACAAAATAACATAAGACTGATCAATGGAAATCAACATCATTATCCCATGGAGGTCTGGATTCAGAATTGTACTCAAAATAAAAGTGGAAAAGTCAGATCACAGGTTGATCCAACTTTGGTGGAAATTCCTCAAGACAATTCAAAATGGGGCTCAGTAGTGTGTGCGGCCTCCACGTGCCTGTATGCACTCCCTACAATGTCTGGGCATGCTCCTGATGAGACGCAGATGTTCTCCTGAGGGATCTCCTCCTAGACCTGGATCAGGGCATCAGTCAACTCCTGGACAGTCTGTGGTGCAACGTGGCGTTGGTGGATGGAACGAGACATGATGTCAACGGGCATGTCAGTCCATAGCATCAATGCCTTCATCATGCAGGACCTGCTGACACACTCCAGCCACATGTGGCCCAGCATTGTCATGCATCAGAAGGAACCCAGGGCCCACTGCACCAGCATATGATCTTACAATGTCTGAGGGTCTGAGCTCGGGTCATGCTGGAGGATGTTGCAGGCAGCAGAACGTTCTCCACGGCATCTCTAGACTCTATCACGTCTGTCACTTGTGCTCAGTGTTCTCTGGCAAATGCCAATCGGCCTGCACGGTGTTGGGCTGTAAGCACAGGCCTCACTTGTGGACGTCAGGCCCTCATACCACTCTAATGGAGTTTCTGACAGTTTGAGCGACCTCTAGGTAGGGCACTGGCTAAATTCAAAAGTGACCAAAAATTAGCCAGAAAAGATGGAAATGGTCTGTGGCCACCACCTGCAGAACCATTCTTTTATAGGGGTTGTCTTGCTAATTGCCTCTAATTTCCACCTGTTGTCTGTTCCATTTGTGCAACAACAGGTGAAACCGATTTACAATCAGCGTTGCTTCCTAACTGGACAGGTTGATATCCCAGAAGTGTGATGGACTTGGACATACATTGGAATGATTGTGTTCCCTTTTTGTTTTTTAGAGTAGCGTATATTCTGTTAAACCACAGTCACAAAGAAATGCATTTAGCTTCTTACTCACTTTTTTCATCTCTCCCTGTCTTTATCTGTCTGGGTTCAAATTTCTTTTCTTAGCCCTTATCATCTCATCAACCACCAATCAAGTGTGTGTGTGTGTGTATGTTGGTGGGTGTGTGTGTGTGTGTGTGTGGGTTCTCCGCCTACAGCTCTGTGTATCTGTTGGTGAAGCGAATGTTTGAAACTCTAATGAGTTTTCACTGCCAAGCAGCTGTCTAAATGACTGATTTATGTTTGGTACACATCCATACGGTAGTGATGTAGTGATGGATACGGCACAGCCAACAGCCCAGAAAAAAAACAATGGCGTATTTACCTCTAGCACGATTAGCTAAACATCAAAATCCACAACTTTTGTAGCTGTTCTCCATATTTCTGGGATGCAGTTAATAAATTTTACTACATGATGGCCAATTTTCTTATTGGCTTAGAAAAATGCGTCTGGCTTCACTTCTCACCGAAGAACTTTTCTGATCATTTAGCTTGGTTCAGTTTTCATCAGACTTTCCAGCTCGCACAGGTGTGTTGGATATTTAGACCTCTCCACAGGAAACTGTAGGCTTGTGGACAATAGTTACTTTGGCAGGTGATGTAGCTAAGCTGGTAAAACCTTACCTTACCTTTGCAGCATTGGGATGAAACAGAAACCGTTAATGGATGTATTACCATGAAACGTGGTACAGTATCCTCCTAATAATCAATCGAAATAACTTAAGTTAACTGACCGCGACTACAAAACTGACATCAGCCTCAGCTCTGCATTGTAGGCAACGAACATTAGCGTGGGAATATACTAATCTAAGATAGCAGCCATGGTAGATGTTACACCTACGATGGTGAAGTTTGGCTTTGCCTGAAAGCACCACTGAGCCTCACAGAGCTTCTGGGATGGCTGTAGACACTAGGTCTTGTCACCCTCTCAGATATATTGTATGTTTTGTCCACTAACCAGAGCATATGAGCACATGAAGTGTTCAGCAGGAGAGTGAAAACTGACCTGAGCCTCACTCTTAAATCAGCAGAGCCTGCTGACACAATGAACATGCCATCATTTTCCCCTTATAGATGAAGGCTGTAATTACAATAGAGGCATAAATGAAAGCTACCAAAATGGTGTTCTCAAACGGAGAAGGAAATGGACCTAATTGCTGACTGGCTTGGCAGGCAGCTGAATTCGAGGAGCAAGAGCATGCACGTTAATTTCACATTAATTTCACAGTAGCTCCATTTCCCAAGATCAGAGTGGAAGCACACAAACACGTTTTGGAGCACGTACTTGCTCTGAATTATAAACATTCAAGCTTGTCACTCAGTTGTTGTGGATGTAACAAGCTAAGTTTGTCTCATTAACATGGCTGATTTTTGTCATCATTAGCCAAAAGCTCAGCGCACTGCCATTTCTGTCGCGGCATTAGAGCAGATGTTTCCTTTCAAGGTACTGTAATCAGCTCTGGCACACCTTAGCTGGCTGCAGCAGAATGTCGAGAATATGAGCAAGAGCAATATTTTGTCACTGAGCTCATGACTGATTATAAACAGTAGAAACGTCTTGACACTGTGGTTTCTCCTACCAACTGGTTTGTGAACAAGGGCTCTCTATATAAAAACAACACGCTCTTGTGGGGTTGGAGGTGTCCGAGCCTATATGATGGGTTGGACTTGATACAAATTGCTGTATGCAAGTTTCACATCATGTTTATATTTTCATACGTCAAAATCAGCAGCATAAGCCAAAAACTGTCACAATTTGCTAGCTGGCACAAATTTTGAGATGACTAATTCAGACAAGTGGCAGGGTGCCACATAGGCTTCTACAAAAGCTCTGCTACATTCATAGCACATATCGCATCAATTCCCTTCTGAGCAGAGAGGGTGGAATAATCACATAGTTACAGATTTTGGTGTAAAGCTGCATTGACAATTTCTAAACACACATTAAACTAGATCAATTCAACATATACATAATGTATTACAACCCTAATCAGCTCATTAAAACATAAACTTGATCTCTTATGTTGCTCTGCCACAGGTATTGCTCTGGACAAGGTGTTTGACTACAGTGAATACTGGGAAGTAGCCAGAGGCCTGTATGCTCCGTTTGACTGCACTGCCACTATGAAATCTGGCAACGCTGATGTCTATGAAAATGAGATACCTGGAGGACAGTACACCAACCTTCACTTCCAGGTACCATGAGCTATTCTGGTCGTGTTTTTGTCAGTGATTGATTTTGAAGCAGAGCAAAATACATTTCTCAAAGCTCGTCACAGCATATTTAGCTGCTTTGGTGGCTGATGCATCAGAAAGGTTGTAAACATGGGATTAGCTCAGTGTAGCGTTACATTTATATTTACTATTATTCCACACGTTTCTGATTTATAGTAGACAGCTTTATGTAAATACTGTTGACTTATAAAATGCACAGTAAGTAAAATAATCCTGCTTCTAGAAAGGTATGTGTAACACATTATCATTTTAAGAAATACATATTTGATATTCTTGTATATTCAGAGACACTAAAGAAAGATACTGAAGCGCAATTAGTTTTCTTAACAACTTATTTAGCTCTATCTTTTAATGCCGTGTGACACATTAAGCGTAAACAGTAGTCTAAGGTGTCTACACTCTGCACATTCACACTCTGAAAAGCGTCAGACCATTTGAAAGTGACTAAATCTACAACAGTGTTCACCCACTGGAAAAATGTGGCTGCACGTCCCAGAGCTCAGTTGTGACCTGTTTATAGCAACATTAAATAAATGCACTATGTAAATTACAGTTTGCAGAAGATATAGTACTGGTCTGTCTGGCCTTTTCTGCCTGAACGTTTTCAACATAAATTTAAAAGTAGTGGGTGTCACAAATTATAGCCTTAAATCACTGGTTGACTCTGAATTGCCCAGAATGTCGTGACTTTTTCTCAACAGTGAGTAATAAAAAGATTATTTCCTTTCTGCTTATCCACATTGCTACTTGCATGACTATGGTTTATTTGCAGGCTCACAGCATGGGACTGGGTAACAAGTTCAAGGAGGTGAAGAAGGCCTACGCTGAAGCCAACAAACTACTAGGAGATCTCATTAAAGTGAGTCATGAACATAAAACATCACAATCTCTTTATTTCCATGAGTGTAACTTCAATTTCTGCATTTATATGTTGAATGAGCTCCACATAGTGTAGTGTTAAACCTCTGAAGAGGTGCTCTGACTCCACATCACTATTTTGTTATTAATGCCAGAAAATCCAAATTTAGCCTGGCAGATGACTGTATTCACGTCCCTCGATTGAAGCGCAGCACATCACCTAAAATAGTGCACAACGTTATTCTTAAATTCAGAACAGATTTACAGCTTTGCATGTAAAGCTATTACGTGCTTTTTATGCTGCAGGGATGCCTCAGTTTTCCAAATTCATTATATGACAAGTTGAGGGGAAGTATATCTTTGGCAGAGCCAAACAATCCCAGATTACATTTTGTCCTTTCAATGCTGTTGTGCTGTCGGACAGACTGTTTGACCTTCGGTTTCCTTAAGTAACGGTAAGAAAGACAGGTAATTAAAAGCATTCATCCTAACCTGTCAAAATGTACCTATTCTGTATTTGGCTTTAATTTATATTTTGACAGGTATTGCCTAATTCGTGATAATTTGGGGTGAAACTCCACTAAACTAGTTTTGGGATGATTTCCTGAAGGACACATTAATGGCAGTGATGCAGAGAGGAGCTCTATTGCCAATTCCGCAGTCAGCAGTTTCATTCACCTCCTGCCTACTTTTTAGTTTTTCAGTATCTTTCATTAATTCCTTTGTTTTTCTCAGTTATTTACCATCACGGCTTAGTAATAAATTTATCCCACTTTCAGTGTGTTCACACTCACTCTGTAATTATTTTGTTCTTTTGTTTGCATTTACTTTCGTTATCAAGCCGCCCTCACTTTTCTTTTTCACTTTTCTCATTCCGTTGCAGCTTCATACACATTTATTCCCCAGCCATCGCTCTTATTTTGCTCTCTCTTATTGTAGACATGCTCCCGTGGATTCCCCATTACTCTACCTCCTCCTTCTCTTCCCTTCTCTTTTTTTATAAATTCTTTGTCTGTCTCCCTCTCAATTTTCCTCCTCAGATCCCCTCTCCCTAATTTTCTTCCCCCAATCTCTGTTTTCCTCATCAATTCCTCTCCTCCACCACCCCTACCTTTTCCCCGTGCTCTCCATCTATTCAATTAAGACTTGGCGAGCTTCACTGCACAAGCCAATGTTGGCTTAGTGTGCCTACGGGTCCTGCTATGCTCTCTGTTGTATCCTGTTAGCTTGACAATGGCTGCTTTTTGCACACGGTTGGCTTGTCGATAAGGGAGAAGGAGTGGGTTTGTCAGATATAGATATAAAGTAGACACGGCACACACTGCACTGTCAGTAGGCAGAGCGAACAAGGTATATACATTAACCGCCATCTCCCACACCCACACACCTACAGCACTGCCAAGCTGTATCTTTGATGCTCAGAACCTGGGGTGAAGGATTGTGCGCATCAGAGGACTTAATTTCCAGTCCACCTCACTCGAAATGCATAAAAAATGAGATATGTTTACAGGACTGTTTTCTCAAGCGCCCTGCCTCTCCCCTCCATGAAAAAGACAAACAGCTCTAATTATGTCAGATTTTAAAAAAGGTTTTAACGTTTAATCATCATCACAGCATTTGCATAAAAGTGATTCGCATTAAAGTGATTGCTTACTTTACCCGCTTATTAATTCTCATTTCTTGTTTTGTAGCAGTGGGTGTCATGTCCTGAATTAAGAAATTAAGATATTTGTACAGGATGTCTCTTAACTGACAGAACTGCCTGGGTAAAAATAAAAAGGAAAAGCCTAGACTTATAGGTTCATTGGTTCCCGCTTAATAGCAGATGACATCAAAAGCAACTCGGAGAAATGTGAAACTTGTCAAAATGTATTTAATAAAAACGCTATTTTACAGCTTAATATTAATTCCAGATGAGCAGCTGAGTGTAATCATTACATTGCTTGCTGAGTACTGAATGCAAATTCACCAAATCTACCTAAATCCATGGCCTTGATTTACAATTATAAACGGCCTCTGCTCAGCAAAATGAATGAGTAGAAACACATCCTCGGTCTCCTGTGAGTTCCTCTGCATTAATGCTGATTTGATTAGACTGTGGAGAAGTCTGAGGTCAAATCTTATGGTTGTACAGTAGCTGGAATATATGATTAGCCACCATGGATCCTTTCTGCACTGCTTGCTACAGTAAAACATTCAGATGCAGGCCCATGTGCAGCTAGCAGAGTGTGGGTTTAGAAATTATTTAGCATGTCTTTAACAGATGCTAACAAAGTAAAAACTGTTTTTAAGAGGAAATGTTCGCTGAGAGCAATTATTGATCTTAGAGAGGGTAGTTAGAGCATTAAGTAGGTAGAATAGGTTCGGCTCTAGTTTGTGTGTGTGTGTATGGGCTGTTTAATTTATGGGAATCGCTGAGGAGGAACAGACTTAGATGCAGAACAGAGATACAAATATTACAAGACGACGTCTTCAGTTATATCTCGGCATCTCTAAAATATAGAGGGCTCGACTTCATTTCGCAGAAGCCTCTTGAGGCAAAGAGGATTTTAGTTGGAAAAGCTTCTTTATTTCATGAATTATTTTAAAATTTAAATTGAAACTACTTTTCAAAACAAATTGAGATGACATCTACGTCTGGCCAGCTCGACACGCAGTTTGTTCTATATAATTGAATATGGTCTGACAGATGTCTTAAATATTTTATTGTGATAGTAAGCTTTCCTCTTTGTACTTGTATTGCAGCTAAAAAGAAACCACACAGACATTTCACACATGGATATGGGTAAAGATAGCAACTCTTGTCAATGGATGAAACTCGGAATATGCAGAAATAAACACAACCAGTGTGTTGACTGGCCATGAATGTATGAGGATGCTGCTTGGCCATTTTTTAACTGATGAAGCCATTCATGTGTCATTCTCTGTACTATATCTCTTAAGCTAAAAATTAACTTACTGTTTTAAATTACTGTACATAGAAAATTGACAAGAAGGCATAAAAGTAAGTTTGAGGATATTTACTGAACATCTATAAAGTATCAGCAGATGGTAAAGAATATCTATCACAAGGTGGTATAGTTAAAGGACCAGTCCAACATATGAGGAAATATTCTTATTTACATTTTTGCCAAATTAGATGAGAAGAAATGAGAAAGTTCATACTTTATTTTTAGTTTACTTTGTCTGTCAGTGAAAACTCGTTGCCCAGCTCACATGACCTTCAGTGAAACAATGTCCCACTTAAAAAAGCTCTTACTTGTGGATGTGCTTTAGACGTCCCATTAGTTCTTGGTCAGATCCAGGCTTGCTGTTCCCTCCTTTTTCAAATGTTTTTGCTAAACTGTAACAGCTGTATAAATCTTATCTACATTTTGGTAAGAAAATTAATTGGCATATTTCCCAGTATATAAATATATATGGTTTATATCCCAGTATATAAGAAGCAGAAAATATTCACATTCATCTTGGACCTGCTGTTGTTTTGTTTAGAAGTGGTAAACAGTTAATTATTAGCTTCAGCTCTGTTGTGTCAGTGTAGCTTAACTACACACAGGTCTGAAACTGTTATGTACTCGCATACTCCTGGAGCTAAAGTTTTAAAAAATCCTTTACTTGTTTTCCTGCCCTTCTATTTCCTCACTCAGTTACATCCATCACAACACAAGCTTGTCAGTATATGGACACATTGTATTTGTATGTGTTCTGTCTTCTTCTCTGACCTCACTTACTGTCAGTTTCCTTTTGCAATTACAGGCGCATATTCTCTGACCACCAAACTGTTAGAACACACACACGCTCGGTCCGTCTTGGCGGTGAACAACCTCCTCGTGTTGCCTGTGGGGCTGCAGATGTCTGCAGTGTCCATCCCTTTCTTTCTCCCTGTCTCTTAACTCTTCCTGTCACTCACGTCATCATCTTGTCTTTCAGTCTCTGCGTGCTCTCCCTCACCACTTTGATCTCATCTCCTTGTTAATCACAGTCTCCCACCTCCCCTCATTTCTGTCGGACTTCCTGCGTGTATCCCTAATCTTTAAATCTCTCCTGCACTCCTCCTCCCTCTCTCTGAGTCTCTTGTTATCGCTCCTCTCTCCTTCTGTCCTGACAGGTACCATTCTTCACTCTCTTCCTGGCTATTCCTAGCTACCATTATCGTGCGTGTGTGTGTATGTGTGTGTGTGTGTGTGTGTGAGATTGTTGTATGTAACCTCTCACATACTCGCACACATACAGTGTTGTGAGTGATATAATCCTGTGCCCATTAGCAGAATTCATGTTTAGACATAGTTGCATTTCAAAAACAAATTGAGCAAACTATACATAACGCACACAAAACAACTGCCATACATACTTTCTCACCTGAATTCACACAAACCACTGTAGCAAATTTCTGCTGCCAGTGGTGTGAAGTCATGCAGGACCTCTTAGCAAAAGCTGTACATTAGTGAATGTGAGAAAGATGGATAAAAGGCGGGAGAAGAGTGGGAGAGAGCGAAAAGGAACATGGAGGTGGTAAGAACTGAAAGAGCTGAACAAAGCCGAGAGGGGTGGACAAGGGTGGTGTGTGTCAAGTGTGATAATGAGCCTGCGTGAAGAACCACAGCAGCGTTGCAGATGAATATACGTCGTGGCGAGAGAGACGTGGAATGATCAGAAGGCTGAGTGCTGCTGCATGCTGAGAGGAATAAACACCATTACTCAGTCTGGAAAGGTTTTTCATGTGTGAATTATTATGTATCAAATATCTGCAGCTCAGTTGTGTAAAAGTACCTATGGTATACAATTGTACAGTAATGCTGTAATTTAGTATAATATAGTCTCTGCTTTAAAAAAATGTATGTTCAAACAATGGAAAATGTGCAGTTAGGATGAAGTTAGAACAGGTAATAACACTGGGTCATTAAATTTCCCTTTTCAGAAATCTTTTCTGCAAAGCTGTTAAATATCTATAGTATAAAAATGACTGCGAATGATTTAAGACCGTTTATTGCCATGCTAGCAGTCTGACAATATGGACAGAAGTGTCAGTATGTTTAGTCCTAACTCACATATTTTAATATCTATCAGATGGATTGTCATTACAAAGAATTTGGTGACTGACGTTTGTGACTGAGGTGTTGTAACAGGTGTTG
>OMLM01012378.1:21685-33545 GCA_900302695.1 Helostoma temminkii
ACGTTTGTGGCTCTGACTGAGGTGTCGTAACAGGTGTTGGATGAAATAATAATGTTTTTTATGGCCAAATACATTCAAAACAATCACATTTTCATCAACTTTAAAAGTATTTTATATCAACATTACTTTGCCCAACAATAATGTTTAAACTGCACAGAAAAATGACAAATATTAAAAATGGTTTTGAGGTCACAGTTCAGTTAAAACCAAGACTGGTCATCAGTCCAGTCACAATCTGAACATGCATTTAATGTAATCAAATGTTAACCGCATGTAAAAGACACACACCTTCAGGAAGACTGAGAGGGATCTGCAGTGTAGATTTGTCTTCACCCAGGCACAGAGGAAATCAGATTTCTCTAACCCTGCAGGGGCAGGGTGCGATATACCCCACTCCTCATCTAAAAATATACAATAGCTCACACATCATACATAGCTCACACACAGTTGGAAATGAGATTTTCTTTTCCTGCGTGTGAGGCGCTCACAGAGTTGGAGGAGGGCGATTTGTCAACAGAGATTTATGAGAGTAACACTCGATGTTACTCTGTAGATGTTGATGTCCTGATCTTACTGTGGATCACAGGAAAAAAGAAGCATTTGGCAGACGGACAGGGAAAAGATGAATGGCGAATGGGGCTACTGTGATTCATGAAGTGAGAGTAAAAAGTCAACGTTTTGGCTTTTAGTGCGAAGACAGAAGGTAGTAGTTACTTGACTTGGGGCAACGGGGGTGAGAGGGATGCTTCATGAAGGTGGATAATAAAGGCTAACAGTGGAAAAAGATGAGAAAAATGGACTCTGGCAACAAAAAGACAGGAAACAATAGAGAAAGGGAAACGGGGTGACGAGGAATGCACAGTCATGCTGCTTTTCTCAGGTTTTAGATAGATTCTAATAAGTCAGCAGTGAGCTTTTTTTTTACCCCGAAGTTAATGGCCTCTCCAGGGATTTCAACAGCCCATTCAAATCTCTTAAGCTTTTCTGTAAACAGTCATTCTGTTAAAGCAATGTATCATTATCTTTTCTATTCACATACCCAATCAAGCTGAGCTTTAGGTGCTGCGGCAGAGAAATGCTCAAAGGAAGTGCACACTTGTTTCAATCAGCAGGAAGTATTTCTTGTCTCTTGCTGGGGAGGCACTGATTTGCTTAGAAGGCTCTTTTGAAATTTTGCCAAGTGGTTGCAGACTTTTAACAGGCATCCTGGGCTGTTTTTAAAAGATGAAGCTTGTCACTGGGAGATTAATTACAGTGACCCCGTTTTCAAACAACTTGTGCCATAACAAGCAGAACAAAAGACGCTTATGTGTTTCATAAACATCCAAAAAGAGCTGCACAGTAGAAGAAGCTATTTCAGGTGCCTCTGGTTCCATACATAAAATATCCTTTGAATTTTCTCCACAAGTGGTGACTCACAGTTGGAGTATCTTGGTTTGGGTGGCTATGGAATCATCCCTGTTAAATAAACACGGGAAAAGATTTACCTAATATGTGAACTTAGGCAGTGACAGTTTTTATGATTTTGTCTTTATACACCACCACAGTGGATTTGAAATGAAACAATCAAGATGTCATCCAAGTGTAGATAAAATGTCATTTACTGTTTAGGATTTACAGCCTTTTTAAACTGAGTGCGCCCATTTTCGGGGGCTCAATAGTATTAGGGCAAAGTGACATACATATTATATGTACATTGTACATATAACCATAGTTTCTAATATTTAAATACAATTCTATATCCAGCTTCTCTATTGGGTTGAGATCAGGTGACTGACTTAGACATAATATAATTATTATATCATAGAATATTTTATTTATTTGCCTTCAAAACATCTAGAGTTTTGCATTACGTTTAGGGTAATTATCCATCTGCGCTGTGAATCAGTTCTGTAGCCTTTGGCTGAATGTATAGTCCTGTACACTTCAGAATTCATCTTGCTACTTCTGTCAGCAGTCACATCATCAATAAACACCAGTGAGCCCATTCTACTGGCAGCCATAAAGGCCCATGCTGAAGCTTTCAATCAGCTGCCACACACCAACTCAATACCTGATATCAACTCCAGACCTTTTATAAACTTAATTTGTCTTAATGTCTGAGAGAATGGGCCACATCTGGTCAGTTAACTTCTGGTCAGTCAAATGCCAAAATACAACTGAGCCTTTGAAAATGGTACTCTCTTTAAAACAGCTTCTTAAATGGTAAATTACATATTTTTGTGAAATCTCTTAAAAATAACACTGAAAGTGGTTACATCTTGATTGTTTTGATTGGTTTATAAAGATAAAATCATAAAAACTCTGCCACTGCCCAAATATGTCCTGTATACCAAACAGCATAAGCAAAGCATTAATATTTGAAGCTTTAGATCCAAACACATAAAGCCAATAAAAATGCCAACTCAAATGACTTTCAGTCACTATTTATAATAGAAAAATGTGAGTAAATTCACTCTTTTCAGTAAACCTTTTTTTGTTGTTGACCAGATTCTTGGAAAATTATGTGCTTAAATATCCTTAGTCTATTATAAAGAAAAACCTTTGCCAACTTGTCCTGCAAGACAAGCTCAAAACCAAGTTGTTGTAGTATTCTTACGAGATCAGATGTGATTATTCTGAGCACAGACAACAATATAGTACATGTGTAAAATGTAGCATTAATATCCAAGTCTATACTTATTGCTGTAGAAAACTGTTTTCTAGCTACGTTGTCCCCAGAGACCAAATGCGCATTGTTTAAAATATAAAGTGATTCGAGCTCAGACAGCCCTGAGGGAGGTTGTGCTTATCCAAAAGCAACGGTTTTTCATGGACGTGTGTGTGTGTGTGTGTTAGTGCGAGCATGCATGTGTGCCCTTATTTCCTCGTGTGGACAGCTTTTGTTCAAATACTATCCGTGTGAGGACATTTTGGTCTTGTGAGGATATTTTAGCTGGTCCTCATAAGTTTAGTGTGCTCCTGACTGACGCTGGCTAATTTGGGACCACATGTCTTAGGAATAGGTGTCAGGTGTTTTGTTGGAAAATTCTTTGGCAAATGTCAACTCGATCGTTAGTTGTTCACCTATTCTGTCCTTTTTCTCTCCACCATGCAGTCTCAGTAATGGGTATCTTGTAGAGTTTGGTTTCACATTTTGCTGTCTGTAGTCTTTCGGTTGTCTTTGAAGAGTTTTAAAACTAAATCAAACTATAGACCTCAGAAACATTTTCCCTTTAATGGTATGTCCCAAATGTGTGTCTCCGTTACCATTGAAGAGTAATGTGTGGAACCGATTTTTGCATCAGTGTCCTGTTTGCCGTCAAAAAAAAAAGACTCCATTTATCACCATTATGCTAATAGGGATCTCCATTACCATAATGATATGCCATTATAAATAATGAAAGAAAGAATACATGTGATTTTAATTAATGTTTTCTTGGCCCCCATTAATTTTCAGGTTCTGTTTCATGGAGTAGACCTGTGTAGTTTAGCTCACGGCTGTTAAATCTAATGAGTAAAGAGACAGTGTAGATGTAAACATCTTTTCATTTCTCATTATGTTGTCCCGTGTGCTCCTTTCACTAGTTCACCCAGCACCTTATCTTCATAGGCAGCGTTTTCATTAAAGCAAACACTGTCACTACTTATTTCTGGTGAAATCATTGTAGATGCATTTTTACTTGTGTACCTGCGAACCACTGATGGGAAACTACGCAGCAGGACTTTATAGAGAATGATGTATAAATGCAGCCTGACTGGCCTCTATAACAGCTTCTTCACAGGACAAATATAAAAGCGTAAATACAAATCTGTAATGTTATCATGAAAATGATTTGTCATTTCAAAAAGGGCAGTTAACATAAAAACGCTACTCCTCATCCTAATAAAGAGAGACATCAGATACTGTGCTAATATCTCACTGCTCAGTCTGAGGGCTAAACCAAGCTAACATTAGCTCTGTTCATCCTCCTCTTCCTTTATTTTACTAAACAAAAGAAAGGATTGAATGTTACAGTACCAGTCTCACGGTTGTTTTTATTCCCTCTCAGGTGACTCCATCCTCAAAGATTGTTGGTGACTTGGCCCAGTTCATGGTGCAGAACAACTTGACGAGGGCAGAAATGGAGGAGAGGGCAGACGAGCTGTCCTTCCCCCTGTCTGTGGTGGAGTTCCTGCAGGGACACATCGGGATACCACATGGAGGATTCCCTGAACCGTTCAGATCTAAGGTACTGTAGAGTGAATAAAGTTTAATTTAACATTTCAAGAGCCGTTTGGAACCAATTTTCCACCTATTTATATATAAAAACAACCTCAATTCAGTCATTTAAATTCAAGCAACCAATCTTTGTAACCTTCTTCACTTCTTCCTACAAATGTACACACACTCTCACAAATTCCTGTCACATACTTGGTCACATCTGACAGCTGTGAGTTCCCAGAGGACATTGAAAACGGTGAAGAAAACCACAGTATCGCTCTGTCCTTTCATCTCCTCTCTGCTTCTGTGCTTCTGTCTACTTCTCTTGTCTGCCTTCTTCACAACTGTAAACAGCGAGGTTGAAATTCTCATGCACGTCAGGAGCCAGCAGCTTGACAGGAGAATGAGGGAAGGAGAGCTGTATGAACACACACACACACACACACACGCACACGCGCAAATAAAGAACACGTCAATTTGTCTCACACTACCAAATACCTGTTGACTTGACATATATGACATTTCCCCCACCAGAAACAGTTTTTTCCTTCACGTAGGATAAACCAGTAGATGCAGCTTTCCCACCAGCGTTCACAGATGCTGAGTGTTTTATGATGTATTATCAGTGAGCTGAGTGGTGCCTAAAATGTGAAATATTTGGTGTGAGACCCTGTCTGCACTTTGTTACAGCGTATGCATTGTGGCACTGTGTGTGACTGAGCGTTTAACACTGTTTTGCAGCGCTTGGTATACTTATCAGCAGATAGGAGCTGTAAGGTTGTAGTTGTAGGTTTATGAATCTTTTCTTCTTGTGTATTCCTCCAGTATTTGTTTCTCTTTCACATCCTTCCTCTTTATTTATTTCTCCTGCTTGTCATCAAGCTGTCCTTTCACCCCATTTCTTTACACTGATGTAAAGTTTTATGATCAAGCCTACCAGGCAGTCCTGCCCTTGATGGTGATTTTTCAGTTTTGACACAAGCTGTCCAACCTTATGTCTGCAACCTCTCTATTAATGTCCCTCAGTCTGTTTCATACTTTTCTAAACATGGCAAATGAGTCAATCAACAAGCCTCATTGTATGTAAGCGTCTGTATTTGTTGAAATCCTCACTTTCCCTTTGTTTTTGTTTTTCAGTTAGTGGGTTTCTTTATGCTCACAGAAGTTACCGTGCTCCTATAGTTCACCTTTTCTCTATCAGACTTTTTCCTCTGACAGCTTTTGTGTGATGTGGAGGGAAATGCGCTGCTCAAATAAGTAAAGGGAACACCTAAACAACACATCCTAGATCTTGATAAATCAAATCTTCCAGTTGAAAATCTTATATTGTATAGTGATGAGAACAAAATAACATAAGAATGATTAATGGAAATCAAAATAATTATCCCATGGATTCAGAATCACACTCAAAATAAAAGTGGAAAAGTCAGATCACAGTTGATCCAACTTCTGTGGAAATTCCACAAGACAATTCAGAATGAGGCTCAGAAGTGTTTGTGGCCTCCACGTGCCTTGATGCACTCCCTGCAACGTCTGGGCATGCTTCTGATGAGACGGCGGATGTTCTCCTGAGGGATCTCCTCCTAGACCTGGATCCCAAACCTGCTCTCATCTGTGAAGAGCACATGGAGCCAATGGCAAATCTGCCAATCCTGGTGTTTTCTGGCAAATGCCAATCAGCCCGCACAGTGTTGGGCTGGGAGCACAGGCCCCACTTGTGGATGTTGGGCCCTCATACCACTCTCATGGAGTCTGTTTGTGACAGTTTGGAACATGCTGGAACATGCACATTAGTGTCCTGCTGGAGGTCATTTTGTAGGTCTGGCAGTGCTCCTCCTGTTTCTTCTTGCGGTCCTGCTGCTGGGTTGTTGTCCTCCTACGGTCCCCTCCATGTTTCCTGGTGTCCTGGAGGCAGGCCTGTCTCCTGTCTCCATACTCTTGACACTGTGCTGGGAGACACAGCAAACCTTCTTGCCACGGTGCACATTGATGTGCCATCCTGAATGAGCTGCACTACCTGAGCAACTCCTGTGGGTTGCAGACACCGCCTCATGCTACCTCTAGTGGTGAGGACACTGGCAACATTCAAAAGTGACCAAAAATCAGGCAGAAAGGATGAGGACAGGAAAATGGTCTGTGGCCACCACCTGCAGAACCATTACTTTATAGGTGCTTCTAATTTCGAATTAATTGTCTGTTTCATTTACACAACAGCAGGTGAAACTGGACAGGTTGATACCCCAGAAGTGTGATGGACTTGTACTTACATCGCAATGATTATGCGTTCCCTTTATTTTTTTGCACAGTGTATCTACACTCAGGTATTGGTGTTATACACTGTATGGGGCTCAGCCTGCAACCATTCATTAAGAGATGTAGCCCTGAATCTAGTGTTCTAAGTAAATCCCCAATACACACAGAAGTGCTGCCAGTTTTTCATCTAAGCCAAAAACTACTCCTCTAAACCTCCCCTACAGATATTCATACCCTGACAACACTGTCTGCACACAAGGGACAATCCACACTCAATGTTTAATACACAAACACCAAGAGGCTTTCTCTCACAGACAGCTTACAAAAGAAACAACTTGCTGCATCTCTCTCATTCATTTCCATTCAGTATTGGTGCAGCTTCTGCTTTTGGTGTTTTCATCTCTGTGCTTGTTGTGTGTCTGCGTGTGTGTCTGTGTGTGTTTACATCCAAGCTACAAGCCTGAGATAAATCTGATAAACGTTACTGTCGCTCACTGCATATCTTAGGCTACATTTGCAAGATATATCTAAGTAATTGGTGTCAAACTTATGTAAGTTAAACAAAGTAGAAGTTTTTGAAAAAGAAGAAAGTGAAGAGTTATCTGCGAAATTGTTTTCTGTCACAGCTTGAGCTGCACTAGTAGCAGAGGTTTTCCTCATTTACTTGCAGCCAGAGTTTGATCATTATTTACTGCTACTTCACTGCATCCGTTCATGTTACATAAAGGGCCTGTGTGTACTGGGCCCTTAGTGGAAGTTTGTGTGCTGAGGGTATTAGTTAGCAGCTTTAACTTTGCCTCCAGTATCTGTTTGCATGTGAGCACAGGAACATCCTGTGCTCACCAATACATGGAGACTAAGTTATCTGCATTCCTATGGTTAAGTTCATGCTGCAGCAAGGAAGAAGTAATGATTCTGTAATGGCGCTTCAGTGACATTGATTAGTCGGCAAGCGGTGATTTCAGCATCGCATATTCTCACATGTCACAAATGCACAGCTGTTGACAGCTGTGTAGACTTTTACTTTCAAAAATTTGATTTTTGTTTAAAGTACAGCTTCACTCAGAACAGCTCACCTGAAAAGAAAGCAAGAGAAAAAAAGGTTTTAAGAAAAAAGAGGGGAAAGTGCAAATACCATTAAAGGAAGTGTGTCTTACCTTCATTTGTTAATGCTCGCTGTGTCGAACAGTTAAACAATCACGCAGTTCAGGTGTATCACGTCCTCTGAGGACAAGGTGTTAATGAGCAGGGACTCGAATGAGCCTGCATCTTTGAAGCGTCTTCCTTTCACACACACAAATGAGTCCTCTATTTTTGATCTGTCTGCTAGGTGACTAATGGCACACACTGGGCTCATAGATGTACTGTGATGTTACCCGTACACAAAAGCCTAATGAAGATGTGAAACACACACTGACTGGAATACAGCAGCACAATGTGAAAATGACAACTTTATGTATGTACACAGGAGATAATGTATTTAATGTATAATTGGATACACCGAGCACTATGCTCAATGTTTAAATGAGTGATTACACTGCTAAAGATTACCAACATACCTGGATTAACAAAGACCCACACGCACAAAAAGCTTTGCTGTCAGCTTATTCTGTTTGTATACTTCCAAGAAGCGTTTGCAGAGGCGCTGAAGCAGACTAAACAGGCTAATTGTGTGGAGATTCCTGCAACCTCGCCTCCCTCCCTCTGAGTCTGTGTACATGGTGTCATCAAAAGCAGAAGAAATGTCAGAAACAGAAACAGAAACAAAGCGTCGGCCATTAGGCACAACGTCGGTGTCTTGACATAATCCCTTTACCAGACATTATTAGTAGCTTCTGAAGGATTGTCAGATAACAACCACTGTGTGGGCAGATAAAATGTCATCATTTGTCTTATAACAGCCTCCACTTTCCACAAATACCCTCTTTCTTTCAGCGTTTCCTCTTTACTATTTCAAAGAAAGAACGAGGATGTCACATAAGTGGCACACACCACTGCAGTCATCTGCTGGGCTGATGGTACTTTACTGGAGAGAAAAGGATGAATTGAGGCAGTGCGAGAGATGGAGAGAGCCAAAGTGGAAGTCACTGCACATCTTGACACAACAGCGGTGCCACTTTTATGCAAATTCAAAAATAACTTGCATTAATAAGTTTCATATTTTCCCCCGATTCAAGTTTTTCTTCTTCTGCCTCCATCCCTCAAAACAGCTCCCCGCGCATCTCTCCGTCTCCGCCTCTCACCCTCCCTTCTCACAAAGTCGCTCTTTAATGCTTTGACAGTTTGCAGCTTTTATCAAGACATATAGTTGTGAAGTACAATGTTTTACCAAGACTTTATGCATCCCACATACTTCAGAGTCCCATGGGGTGGTTATGAGTGGGAAAACATTCAGAGAGGCTATATGACTCAGAATACAAACTTTTAGTAATGTGTTGCTGTTGCTTCATCTTTCTTCTTCCTCCATCATCTTCAATCTCTCTGACTTTCTTTATTTTCCTCTTTTTAACATCCACTCCCAGGTGCTGAAGTCTCTCCCCCGTATTGAGGGTCGTCCCGGCGCCTCTCTGCCACCTATGGACTTCAAGTCCCTTGAGGAAGGTCTGCGAGCTGCACACGGTGACGATATCACCACTGAGGATGTGATGTCAGCAGCCATGTACCCCAAGGTGTTCCAGGAATTCAAAGAATTTACTTGTGAGTAGGCAAATTTAACGGTAGCACTGATTTAATAGTGGTGGGATGGTTTAAGAGTATAAATAAGTTGTTTCTTTTGGAAGTGTAATGATTTAATAATGCTGATATGAATTTCATAAAGTTCAATCTGTTAATATTGAATAACACTCAACACCGGTGTACTGGTTTGAATTATTACTGGCATATGAAAGTGGCACCAGCCAAACCAAAATCAGAAAAACTCAAAGTTAAACCACAAAGTAGAAATGTTTGTAAATGTTGTTTTTGGCTGCTGGGGGGCTTTTCACACAGGGAAGCAATCACATGCTTCAGATTCAGAATTGAAGCCTTAAGGAGGCGGCACTCAACAATCATCTGTCATTCTTATAGTATATATATAGAATTTACATAACACATGTCACTGGTGTTAGAGGGATAAGACAACAGAACTACTAACTGCACCTTGTGCTAAGTACAGTATGAGTTTGAAGTACGCTCATTTGACAGATGCGTGTGGGAGGAGACGAAATGTTGGAGGTTTAATAGGAGCCTTCAGGATCATTCAGCTTCTCAGGTTATTTTATTCTTGACTGTTTGAGGAGGGAAGAGACGTTGGCATGAAACTGGTAGCGCTTGTCGTGTTTTATCCGTGTACAGTTGTTCCTTCTATACTCGAGCTTCATACTGAACACGCTTTTCAATTGTCATTATTGTGAAGTTAATAATAAAATAATTCTTCTGGCACTGTTTTGTCTTGTTGCAGCAAACTTTGGCCCAGTGGACTGTCTCAGCACCAGGCTGTTCCTGGATGGACCCAAGATAGCTGAGGAGTTTGAGGTACAAAACTTATAACAACACACTGCCTTTCATTTGGTTTTATATTGCTATATACCCATGATAATACTATGATGAAAAATATATTAATTACTATTCATGTGACAATCCAGTTAGCGCTCTGATGTACAGCACCAGCAGTTAAATAAAGACCAGATCATATCAGCAGGAATTAATCACAGCAGAGGATGAACTGATGTAGTTTGGTGTAGAGGCACAGTGATGTGTTGATAACGGTGGCGAGGACAGAGATATTAAGACCTTATCATGGGAATGCCACACATCATTTTTGATCCCTTCAGCCATCAGACTGACCTTCCTGCTCAGAAATAACAGATTAATTTTATCACACGGTGTTTGACAGCAGGCCAATGAAATGCGCTCTCCAAAATGCAACTTTCAGATTTGTAAAAGCTTGTACCTTCCTTTAATTCTCCAACAGGGAGGCAGCTGAAATGTGCAATTCAGCAGAGGAAAAAAATAAAGGAGTTATTTGCATGCAAAGCAATTAGCGACGCACAGGAATGTAACAGTGTCTTGGTGAGAAGATGTGATAATTGGCTGTCACTTGTGACTGGAAAGGCACAAAGTCAGAAACTGAAATTGACGTCTAAGTAGGAAGCCATTTCTTGTCAACTTGTGTTTCCTGTCAGCTTTAATATGTTACATATGCGGAATCAGCAGGCTGGAAATTAGTTTTAACATGTACATGAATATACAGTCAGCTGAAATATTTCAGGATGTCTGCTGTGGTGACTGACGGCAGGACTGAAGACCACTTCAGGAGTGTGACAGCAGTCACCACTTTGATGAGCAAAACTCAAACTAAAGGGATTGTTCAAGTCCAGGTTGACGAGTCAACTCCAAAGTGAAAGTACTGAGGGAAACCTTGGCGACAGATGTCAGAAACTGACAAGAGATCAAAGTGAAACTCTGCTTTCGTTCAAGAGTCTGTCACTCAGAATGCCATCAAATAAAGAAGTATTTTTGGCACAAGATTGAAAACATGAAGTGCCTTTTGAACGCTGCAGAAAAATCCACTCTTTTCCAACTTTTATAATAAATTATAAGGGGGAGCCCACATACAGTGCATATATTCTTTTGTCCATAGGTAATAAACTCACTGTGGCACTGCAACATACAAAACTCTTAACAACACTATACCTGTAACCAGATGGCAGCAGTTTGAAGCAGGTCAGAGATGATGGCAGTGACATGTTTGACTGCAGCACCGTCACAACCTTGTGTAGTATTTTTGTCTGTGTGTAGAAAGTAGTATTCATAGGAGAATCCTGACTCTGTACTGCAGGATGTTAGGGCAGTGCAGTAATACAAAGATATGAAGCCTGATATTGAGTCATGATGACTTTGTTTAAGCTACGAATATAAAACACAGCTGTGTTGAACTTGTGTGGAATAAGTGTTAGACGGTGGTGCTGTCATTCAGCACTGTACTGAATCCGCTTGGTGAGCACAAATCAATTACACTGATGAAAATCTGTGGACTGTGGTGATATTTGAAGAAGGCTGTTGTCTTTGGTTACTATAGCACATATGTTTCTCATTCAGCATTTTTAAATGAAGAAAAGTCCTTATTGTGCTGTTTGGTATCAATGTGTGCACCATGCTGGGCGCTGGCAAAAAACAGAAAAGAAAGAGAAAATAATTACCAAGCATGATCCCACAGAATTGTAAAAGACAGTCTTCATCTATATTTGAGGGCCGTAGCACTGTAGTCCAGACCAAAGGAGGAAATTGACTGTTGAAAGGGAAAATTTTTATTCCCAAATTCCAGCTGAACATTAATGGAATCAATCAATTCAATTCAATTCAATTCAACTTTATTTATATAGCGCCAAATCACAACAAAAGTCATCTCAAGGCACTTTACAATGTAAGGTTTAAGACCTTACA
>OMLM01012378.1:41235-51759 GCA_900302695.1 Helostoma temminkii
CCCTGGAGGGAGATGACCTGATACTGGAAATTGAGGAGTAGAGCGAGCGGGCAGGATGAGGGAGGGGGGTGGGGATGCTGGACAATCTTATCCTAGAAATGAGAAGTACGAAGGGAAAAAAGGAAAACAGGAATTCTTTACAGATAAATCTCTTCTGTGGCAGTACTGTGGGACGTTCTGACACCTAATTTGTACATAACCTGTTGGGTTTCAGTGGGGACACCTAATGAAGCACAGCTCTACACATATCCAGACACCTGATGGGTGTAAAACATAGATGATATATTAACCATAAATGATATTCTAAACTTCCCAACATGTGGTGGTGAGATCAGCAACAGCATCTCAGTGTATTTACTAATGTCCTGTCAACTCAACACACAGTATATTTTATTAGTGATACATTCCTTTGATTAAATACTAGTCTTAATGTGATTTACTACAATGAGTTTACAGTGTGAAACACTAACAGGGTCCTAACATCTATCTGCTACAGTTTCCATGTCTATGCTGTTGATGTTGCCTAATATATTGTAGCTATGTAGTGAAATTTATAGTTATGACTACTAAATGTTTTTCATTGTCATCAGCAGGGTTCAGACAAAAGAGGACTGACTTAAGAATGTATTACCAAATCTTTTAGTTTGACTTTTTCTCACATTGGAACATTTACATTTTTTTAGCACGCTCACCTTTTCAAGTCAGACATTAGTCACAGTGCATTCTGGGAATGTGTTATCACTGGTGGCACAAAATTCACATCGGCTGAAGGATGAAAGAATCATGTTTAAGAAAAATTCTCACAAACAGCAAAGTGACACAATTGTAGTTGGATGGGGACACGGATACGTCAGAAATGTTGCACCAAAGTGAAAAATGTATTAGTGAACCTGTAAAAGTAGATGGTTTATTTTTGTAAAGATCCACACTGATGTCAAAATGTTTCCTCACCTGTGTTTAAAATCCCTAAGCAGAAACGAGCTGTGGCGATGTGGTTGAAATGAAGCAGCAGGAAATAGAGATGTGATTTTTACAAAGTACCTTGTCTTAAATGAGAACTGTAGGTCGACTTGTTGGTAGAACAGCGAAACCATTTCTGCTCTGGCTGCTTGTATTGTTTTAGAGGCGTCAGGAGGCTTTTTAAGTGTCTTGTCTTTGGTTTATTAATGTGATGTTGGAAAAGTTGTCGGAGGTGGTCTGTTGAAAACCAGGCAGAGATTAGGGTGAATGGTCTTCTGTCTGCATGGGGATTTTATTGCTAGGTGTAAATGGGATTACACGGTGCTGTAATCGAGGCACGTGGTGGTATTTTCTAAGGTTCTGTTCATTAATTTATGAATTAATTCTCTGTCAAATTATGTGAAATTAGCCGGACTAATAAGAGACTCTGGAGACTTCGAGTAGCGGCACTCAGCTTTATATTTCTCTAATGTGAGTGTGTGTGTGTGTGTGTTTGCACACGTGTGTTCGAACTAATTATAAATCAACCAGTCGTCATGATGATGGACCTGCACAGAAGGAAAAACATGTTAGAAGAGATGAAATGTTTATATCCACACAAGCGCTGAGGCAAAACATTCATGCTATAACTGCGAGCCTTTCAGCGCTGAGTCGATCAAAAGAAAACAAAAATACATACACCGCCATGTGGTGTGGCTACGTCTCCATAGCAACAGCGTCCCAAACATTGAACAGCGTTGCAGCAGTGACCCTTCTCAGTTGGTACATGATCTCGTTAAATACTGAAATTAAACTGTCACAGGATTAGACTTTGACTCCACTAGTGTCACCTCCAGGCCCTTTAACAAAGCGACGCTCTCGAATCTTAAAGTGTTGAGCAGAATGTGTAGCTAACCTGGCCCGTGGACAGGCAGCACAGCAGGGAATCAAAGTGTCACAATCTCTTAGTGAGTCGGTGAAACTGAGTTTACTTATCCAGCTGTGCACCTTCCACACACAGCATCGACCGAGATACAAAATTCAAAGTATCAGATGGCAATTTACTGGATTTTTTCCAGCATTTCTGCTCCATTATCTCTGAGAAAGCGTCACCTTTTGAACTAGGCATCGATACTGAGCGGCAACGCTGTAGTTAATTAGAACAGTGTTGTGTGAGTCCTCGCTCTCCCAGCTCTCCGCCATGCCTCACTGTGCCTCCTGCTCGCACCAACCTGTATTTAATTTTTTTTTTAAAGCGATGGAGACAAAGTGCTGGGTGTGTGACTGACTGTTTTAGACAATCTGCTGCACAATAATGTAAAGTTTCCTCCTCCTCTCCTTATCAGCTCTTTTCACTCGCTCACCTTTTCATCATGCTCCCCCCACCCCGACCTCTCTTCCCCTCCGCAGTGTAAATTTGCACAAGATGATGGCATCAAGTCATGCAATAATGTAAAGTGTATCACAGTGCTTCTGTGTGTCGTAGCCAGCAGCAATCCTGACAACTTATGCTTATGACAATGTACCACTGTTCAGTGTCTGAGGGAAAAAAATGAATAAATGGAGAAAAGAAAACTACACACAGCTGGAAAATGTTATTTCAGAAAGGAGCATATAATGTTGACCTATTCTTAAGCTCGAGCTATGCAGAAGTGAACTGTTGCAGAGACTATGAAAATGGGGTCTGTGACATTTCTATTTTCTTTCTATTGCTTTCATTTGTGTGTTTTCATGAAACCATCCAAACTGGATATTTACTGTTTAGCAGGCTGCAGATTCAAAATGTCTCTGTGGGATTTTTTTTTTTTAACCAGTCTTCACAAGTTATCAAGGTTCCTTTCATTTTTGTCATCATGTCCTTTGAAATTAACATTTTGCTGTACTCATTTAATTTACTGATGTAGTTTACATTTACTTGTAAGATCTAATTGTTAAGAGCTGAAGAGCACAAAGAGGGAAACGTACTATAAAATAAAAGTGATAATTGTCCATGTTCTAGCAGTATGTACTAATAAATATCTAGCTGAATCTGCTTTGTGTTGGTGTGTGTTGCATATTTTACACAGCGGGCGAGAATACAGGCACAAGGAAACTCGACTGAAGGCGAGCTTTGGTTAATGGTTTTCAAGAGCGAATATCATCACAACCTCGGGTGATCCAGTCTGTCAAGGTCTCACTACAAAGTGGACTCATCAGCTCAGGGCTGGTTAGTGAAACACATTTCAACTGAAAGCTGTGGATCGTGCCTCACATATCAAGCCGTTCGAACTGCAGCACTCTCACACTGTGTCCAGCTACTAATTAGATTTCAACAATACATGTTCGAGTGGAAAGACTTCTGCAACAGTACAAAACCCAGATGAATAATATAAAGTGATTTAGACTGCAACAGTGTGACAGCGATGCACTGGATTGTTGGAGACACTCTCTCTTTGGGTTATTTTACATAAGTGTGCTCAGTCTCTTCTGTCTCATCACAATTCTCTTTGTGTCTGGATGTGTTGAGAGATTTTCTGTGTGCGCTGCTTTTCCAAACACGTTGATCCCTGTGTGTCTGGATGTGGTTCTAGCCTGACACCCTGCTATCTTTAACCAGGTTCGATAGATCTGATTACGCACTGATTAACCACACTAAATCAATCAAGCCTGTCGCTCAGATGGCATTATTGATCAGACTCCACTTGCGCCGTTAGGATTGTTGGGTTGATTCATCAAGTTGGAAACGAGCGTTAGTAGACATTCTCAAGCTCATATATGGATTGTGTGAAGCTGAGTATTATTACTACTACAAATAATGTGTCTGTGAGCCATGGACGGCTGATGTGTCACCACTTTGTGGACTAACTAGAAGTGTCCTGAGTGGAAACGTCCACAGTGACAGGACGACTGATACTGTGTCACGTTACATCATCTAATCATGTCATCTTGTAACACAATGGTTGTCAGATGACTTGAGTAGTGACTACAGTGACCTCCACTAATATTAGCAAATGTCTTTATTGTTTAACCTTTTAATATTTTTCTCAAAAAATTAACATAAACTCTGCTCTCATTAAAAAAACAAATAATTGCAAATATGACAGTTTTTCCTAAATTATATAGATTTGTGTGCCACAATTATTGGCATGCTTTTAGTCAATACTGTGTGCTGCCTCTTTTTGCCAATATTAAAACCCTGAGTCTTCTCCCATAAAGGCTGATGAGGCTGCAGAATACATGGTGACGGGTCTGAGACCATTCTTCCATACAGAATCTCCAGATCCTTAGTTCACCCCACAGGTTTTCTATGGGATTCAAGTCAGGACTGGGATGACAGAACATTTTTGACGACATTGTCCTGCTGAAAGCTCCAACCATGGTCCATTTAAGTTTTCTGGCAGAGGCAACCAGGTGTTCATCTAATTTGTTGATATTTAATAGAGTCCGTGATGCCACATATCCTAACACGATGTCCAGATCCTCCGGCAGTAAAACAGCCCCAAAAGAGCCACCACAATTTTTAACTTTGGGCCTGAGGTAGTTTTCCATATGGCTACCTCTCTGTGTGACCCAACACACCTCTGGTGTTTATTGCCAAAAAGCTCTTGGCTTTTTTGGCTTCATCTGATCATAGAACCAGATCCCATGTGAAGGTCCATCAGTGTCTGGCAAACTGAAGACGCTGGAGTTCGTTTCTGGATGAAATTAGAGGCTTTTTTCTTTTAACCCTTCCCAACAATTTGTGGTGATGGTAAACGTGAGCAAAGAATATCAAGGGTTTCAACATTAGTGGAGGGCACAGTATTAATAACATAGTTGAATTATGATATAGTGTGTGCATAGAGGAGCTGAGAACTACAGTCTCTCTAGTCTGGCCTTGATATAATATATAGCAGCACCTGACGTCAAATAATTTGAATACAGCAATGCCTGCGTTTACGTTATTACAAACAAACTGAAATATTAATATTGAAATATTATCTAGGCAATTTCCACAAATGTAACTCCAAACAAATCACCCACCTGATGTTTCTTTCAGGTTGTTGCTTTTAACCAGAATGTATTTGTAACACTGTGGTCCTCTTGCAGAGATATTATTTCAATAAAAGCTTTTTTTTTTATTGAAGCACACCTTCTAATGGCTTCCTGTGGCTTTTATATGTCGTCACACTGTGTGCAGGATCCAGGCCATCTATGATTGCTGTGCATTAAATACACAATAATAAAGTAATAAAGGAGTCCAAGGTTCTGTGTTAATGAGGCCTCTGGTGGCACCATGTGGTCAAAGCCATTTGATTGTTTGAATATTTATGCTGTAATCACGATCTCATTAATACTACTGCTACTGTCTACAATAACAGATTAGTCTATTTGAAATTTGATGGTTATCTTTTGATGTGTGGCTCACAACCTAAAAGTAGGTGACATTATCCAATATTTTAAGGTAAAAGAACCTGGAATTGGCCTTCAGAATCGAGCTAATCTATCTTCTAGCTCTATTCCCTGTTCAGTCCACTCTGTAAGCATCAGTAATCACCTTTTGATCTACATAATTGGGAGATTATCAGCTTAGTGGCGGTGCTTAGGCTCGTTAAAGGTACCATGTGGAGACTTTGTGTAAACAGTTTGGTTCAGTTCAGCATTTTGTGAGTCCTTAAGACATAAACATGTTTACTTTTATTAATAAATAGTTTTTGTTTTGTCGTCTAACAAACAAACTTCATAAATCATTAATGTTCTGATAGTTTTCACCATTACATTACATTTCTGTCTGGACACATGGAGACCATGAACCACTGCTGCACCTGTACTGGTGATAAACCACGTTTAGTAGAGTTTGGATTACTGAGCCACTGTGAAAGTCAACATCCACTCACCTACTTGTAGAAGATCTGCACTGTTCTGTGTCACCGTGGGACCACAGCCAGCTAAGACCATGACTCCTCTGTAGCACTTCCTTACTTCGGCTGATGCTGTGCCTCAAAATGGATCAAGGGCCTGCTTTGATGGGGTCTCAACGCCACAAGAGAAGCAAACATTTTCATTTGCCTGGGTCTCCAGGTCACAGACTAAATTTCTCATTTGGATCCCAGACTGAAACAGTTTAATAACTCCTGGCGCTTATCTATAAATGAGTGCCAGAGTTCAAATCCCCTTTGTGGCTTTCTCTTTGCTCATCCCTTTGTCCACTTTGCCGCCGTCCAGATGAACAGCAAATACCCACTGGGGAGAGCAGAGAAGTCTTGGCAAGTGAGCGTCACACACCTACTGAAGAAGCTCTGAGAAATTTTGGCAGAGCTGTGTGGCAGCAGCTGGCTGAGGGCCCCAGCGTTGTAACCCGTGGATGAGTCTCTTACATGGGCCACAGGGGTCCACTGCTCTGTTGGGGTGCAACTTTCCCCTCTAATCCTTTTCCGGCTGTTCGATAATCCTTTCACTGCTTGCTTTGCTGCTTTCTTTGCTATAATCCTCCTGCCTGAATAAAGACAAAATAGTGGAGGAGGACGGGCTACATAGTGTCTCAGACAGCTCTGTCAGACTCTAAGCTTCCCGTCAATCAGCACAGCCTCGTTCTGATACATTCAGACACTGAATCTGCCCAATAGTTTTTTTTTACGCACTCTCCACGAAAAGTGTTTTACATTTCAAACAAAATGATTCTAATCACTCAAAATAAGCTAGAGAGAGATGAAATGCTAGAGAGCAGAGTTAATGCGATTGATGTTCAGACAGCAGAGATAAAAACTGATAATCACGGCGTAAAAGCAGGATTGGAATGAAATGCTACAGTGTCAAACACCCAGTGAAGCAGCAGCGTGACATCAGACACATCACTTTCCATTGAGGGGTTTTGAGCACTGGCCTGGCAGTTGTGGTCCACTGCCATCTCCATTCCTTTTCCATTACTCCCTGTTCAAAGATTGCTTGTGGGGACGATTTTCCACCTGCCTGAGAACCAGCAGCCAAGGGCTTGCAGGTCAGTACAACCTCCCACCACGCATGTTCACACAGAAACATCCCTGACGGCACTTTTCTTCTAACGCAGACATTCGTCTCTGCTCAATTTCTTGACGTGATTAGCTCGTAACCCACAGAGCAAATACTCCACGGGGATGAGGATGTGGCGTGTGTTCCAGTTAAGAGCGGTTCAATGACGAGAAACGGGAAACTACCTGTCAGTGCCCTCCTCCTCCAGCCTCAGCTCCATCTTTAAATGAAATTAGCTGCACCGCAGTGCATCACTAAGCCATGGGCAACTTTATGATTGATGAGGTGACCAGTCAGATATCTATTAACCGGGCAGATCAATGCTGCATACTGACCACACTGACAATTTCTAACGAAAGCATCAATGGTTGGTCAATAGCTAGTCATGACACACTGTAGATCATTTCCTATTGCCCCTCCAGAGTCGGTCCTTTTCAAGCCATTTTAATGCAACAGCTAGTGACATCTCGTGTTGATGCAGGTACGTGTGTGTCTGTGTGGGAAAAATACTGGGAATAGAGAAGAGCAACAGTGTTTATCGTGTGTGTATGTGTGTGATGAGACATCTCATTAAGTACTGAAAGTGCTCCACAGAACTCGTTTATCCCAGGGTGTCAGAAAGGGCACTAACACACACACACAGCTGATGCCCTTTGTTCCCCGTCTTAACACACCGATGCTGAATTTGAGTATGTGCATGTGCGTGTCTGAAAGTGTGACCTCTCTTTGCCACTGTGGGCTTAAAGCCTTTCCAGCTCAAATCAAAGCATTGCAGCAAATGTAAGAGGGAAGCTGAAGAGCAGAAACGGAGGCACACACACTCAGATGGGGAGGATTCAATGCGACACAGGCAGAGCGGAGAGGAGAGCGGCTCTGACTGCGACACTGAGCCCAGACAGGAATTAAAGAATTAGAAAGCAAAGTAGAGTGAGAGGATCAAAGAAGCACCGCAACATATATCACTTGTTTTCTGTGTTCACGTGCGTCAGAGGCTCGGTGCCAGTCATCGTGTCTGTTTCTGCACCTACACATTTATCGCAGTGTTCCCGTGGCAACAGGCATGTCCAGGGCAAAAGAGTATGTTGTTCAGAAAGAGCAGTCTGAGCGGACTTCATCACTCATTTACACTCTTGCGCACAAACACGTCTATGCACCTTCTGTCCAGGACGTGACAGAGGAAGACAGGAAAAAGTGTCAAGAGTGTGATTTGTAAAGGTGTCAGAACATTCAGCTTTACATTTATTAAAATAAGTGATGCGCATTAGCCTTTTGACTCATACCTGGTAATCCAGGCTCAGCATGTGAGAAGTTGCACTTGCTCTGGCAGCCTGAGCTCTACACCTGCGCCAAAAATCTGCTTCTACACGATCAAATTCAAGGCCTGCAGCTGCTCACACTCCTCACTGTCTCTGCCAAGGTGGCATTTTTCATGCATACAGCTGAATGCATGTTGCTTTCAGGCAGGTATGATTCATGTTCCCATATTCTAAATATGGGTTCATGAATGTGATCGGTTGCATGTACGTACAGAAGACTGAACCTTACGTCCTCACTGGTGGTGGTGGCCTCTGGTGCCACACCTGCCAGAGTCAGAAGGTCTCAGGAACGTGGCTTATGACTATAAATGAATGTATAACCTTCAACACAAAGAGGACTGACCAAATTTAAGGCTGAAATTAATTATTTTCATACTGAATAAGTACAACACAGTCTCACTGGAATAATACAGTATATGTAACCGAGGGGCATGAAATAGACTAGGACAGCCGAGAGACGACACGTATTGTCTCATTTTTCACTTAATTTCATAAATGTGTAAATGATCAGTTATTGCAATTTTTATGGTGTATTCATATTTTTGTTTTTAATGTCATTTTTTCTTTCCTTTTCTTTTTGGACTATTTGGCTAAATGGTCGTGACTTGTGATTTTTTTTCCAAATGTGCCCCCCTTAAGTGTGTGCCCCAGTCTGTGTAGTGTGAAGTGTAGACCTGCCTCTGCCAGTTTAACTCCCTTTATCAACATAATCCACATCATCTTGTGGTACAATAAAATTATTTATGAATGTATAAATAAATAAAAATATACTATCTTGTATACAGATTACTATACTTACTGATTAAAGTGCTGTTTACATACATGCATACAGTACGTACTGGTTGATTTGAAGTAAATGTGTGAATTACTCTACAGTACATACATAAAACATAAACATAAAACCATAATGTAATGGAGACACACAGAGTGAAACACTGTGGCTGTAACACGTCTGCAGTGGGAACCCCTATCGCGTACTTTTTTGGTGGTATAAATCTCTCCTCTGCATGTCTGTCCTTCCATAGACATGAAATGTTCAAGTATTCACATAGAACTGCACATCAGAGAGCATTTTTAAGCTGTGAAAAATATTTACAGTACATGTCAGCTTCTGGTGTCTGCCTCTAGTGATCACAGCGCAAGGACTTCTTTTCTACACTCGTCCTTTTGTACAAATTCAGGATTCGGCTTCTGTAAAGCAGCAACAAGACAGTTCGTGTTATGTGTTATATGAGTGCTGCAACTTTTTGTTGCTTGGAAAAAAATAATCTTCAGCTCTCACAGCACTGTTCATCCACAGCTGGTTGTGAAGATTCACAACTGTGGTCTTACAGCCGTCAGAAAATTTCCCAGGTAATGAACTGAAGCCGCAGAGAGGATGAAGTGGATACAAAAAAATAATTGTAACAACACTAACAGCTGCAAGAAATCTTCACTATAATGTGGAGGTGATAACACACTGAAAAACTCTCCATGAAGACAGACAGTCCCTCGTGTTTTTAGAGTAAAGTGATAATGGGCCATAATGGTTGGTTATTATTGCTATTAAAAGCAATTTTAGTCTGTGGCTTAATCTCTCTATTACAAAGGACTGCAGATGAAAACAGCCATTGCTATTTTGTAAAGACCATTTGGACTGGCTGGCCAATGATTGTCTTATCTGGACACACATGATTGTATTATCATTGCATCAGGCTCTGTTGAAGGGAGGAATAATACACCTAATTTAATGTTAGTGTAGACTTGAGGTTGTAGCAAAAGAAGGGGCACAAACAATGATCCAATGCTGTACATCGATCACACCATCTGGTGGTGTTAATGTTGTCATTTCACGGACGGCACTAATCCAAACCGCACTTTACGTAAACAAAGACACTCAGCCAGCCATGAGGTGCTGTATATGTTGCTGAATTAGGTTCCTGACTAGGCAGAATGAGCAGCATTTGTCTGTTTGTGTTTGTGAACGTACCAGACAAAGTTGGCCGCTCACCCCCGGCTCAGCAGCGGTGCCTGGGCAAGCTGGAGAGCGAATAAAGAGAAAGTAGTGAGAACTAAACAAAAGTGGATCAGTGAAATAAAAGGTTCTGATTGTTTCACAGCAGCTATGTTCTAAAACACAAATAAACAAGGCCACATCTCCTCACAACCCTGCGGGAAGGATTTTAAGTGAATACAGCCAAAGTGCATGTTTCTTTCCTCTCTTCTCTGCTCTGTGTGTGTGTGTGTGTGTGTGTGTGTGTGTATAGCTGGATGAAGTGTTTACAGTACATATCACTGACATTAGGTCTGACAAAATACACAT
>OMLM01012378.1:51779-64029 GCA_900302695.1 Helostoma temminkii
TGTATAGCTGGATGTTTACAGGACATATCACTGGCATTAGGTCTGACAAAATACACGTGTGGGATTGTATTACATAATTATTTCAGTTATTTTTCCATAAAGAAACAAAACTGTTCTACTGCGATAAAAAAGATCAACACTTTTTACCTTTTGACGACATCTAGCAGCTGCAGTAAGCAATACATGGCCACTAACTACTTGTACACTTGAATTTCACCAGGAAACTGTTGGGATGGACATGGATTTTCCAAACAGGAGACAGAAGTTTGAGTCCAACATAAGACAACTTTCTTCTGATTTTGTTACCAATGATGTGACCGGTTCTAACGTCATGTGAAGTTAAGGACTTAAGATAAATAATTTAAACTAACTCTAAACCCCAGAGCCCTAACCATTTATTTATTACCTAAACCTAACTCTGACATCCCAACCAAATCACTTTCTTTGGACAGTTGTTTTTGACGTTGAACAACTGCAATTTCACCACACACCTGCTCCATATGTGAGGGCGCTCTTACAACAAGCGACCACTCTGTTCTTATGGGAGTGTTAGGACAAATGACCTACAGGGGCATTAAAGCTGGAGACTGGACCTCATTCACAAAGGAGAAATATACACCAGGTTAGTTTAGATCAAAATCTAAGCACACTAAATCCATATTTCATTGTTAACATGTAAAATGACTGTTTATATCATTTTAGTGGATTCCAGAGTTGTATAGTATTACTAGTCAAATTACACAGTCTTACAGTGTTTCAGTAACACTTTCAACAAAAGTGAACAGTCAGACCTGATAAGCCACATGGTTTTATTTTTGGCTGTAGGACGCTAATGTGAGACCAGACACCAGTGAGACCCAGCCATGAAATCTTTTAGCTGTGAGAGTTGTTCAGTTTTGGAGTTTATAAGCGACAGACGGAAAATGGGCGAACAATCGAATTTACAATCATATTATTATCATACGTAATATTTAATAAGAATAAATAAAAGTATTTGTTTTCTTAATATTTATTAAACATTACACTAACACAGGATCAGCCACCACCTCCTGGCTCTGGACAGCTGATGTGCTCAGCTCGGGTAACTCTGGACAAGCCAGTCCTCCAGAAGAGAAGCAACTTTGTTTTCAGTTTTGAGATCAGACGTTTTTTACGTCATCAGTTGTGTATGTGTGTCATTTTATATCCACCGCTTATGCTACTAAAACTAATCTCATTTTCATACACTTCTCTCTGTTTCAGAACTGTTTCCTGTTTCGGTTTCTGTGTGAGATTCCTTTATGTGCACATGGCCCTGCAGATTTATGCCCATTTTTCGTTTACCTCTTCTAAATACAAACAACTAGAACTTTCAACTTAGAAGGACAATGAGATTTACAAATATAAGAATGAAGGTACAAGCTAAATCAGTGGTTTAAGAACATGTCATGAATCCTACATAGAGTTTTTTATTGAGATCAAATTTCAGAAAAACCATAGAAAGATATTGGTGAATGAGGCCCGATAAACACTTTGACTGAACAGTGAGAGAAACAGTGATACAGTGTCGCCAGATTCAAGCTGGTCCTTCAGCATGAGTACGCAAAAGCCAAAAAACACACTACTACACAAATGAAAACTTAATTAGAATTCATTAATTATTACGAATCTTGATTTTACATATTGCAACTTTAATTCACAAAATGCATGTTTGTAGTCTATTAATCTGTAATGGTACCATATGACCACTGGTTGTTACTCAGCCTCTGCTTCAATATACAGTACAAGAACATATTTCAAGTGTGTGTATGCACAGCTTCAATATCTATACTGTGCGATATATCTAAAGTAAACACATAATCTTTCTCCATTTTATTGCCCTTAGATTTCTAATCAAATTCTGACTCTGTGAAGTCTGATACTTCCTCTGCTTCCCACAAACGTAATTTAAGATATGCTGCTCTGCGTAATACTGTTATAAAAATAGATGCAGTGTATTTGATTCATACTGGCATAATTACCATCATGTTTAAAAGTCATAAAAACACAGTAACTGATTCCCAACAGGTCAGATTGTCTACTGATGTCTCCAGCATACACATGTGAGAATATTTGCAGTGAGTGGGGATTCAGTAAACACGCCTAAAATAGTTTCATTTTGTGCCACATCCACATTTTGCTCATGTTCACTTATGCTGATCTGTGGCTTGATGTCACTGCTTGTATAAGTAGAGGTGATAAATAGCATCATAGAGAAGGAACAAATTAGTTTTCCTTGAATACATTTTTTAAGGAGAACACTTCTGATGTCCTGATGGTATTATCAGTGTTAACACTTACATGAATCATGATAGTACTAAGGCAAAGCTCAGAAAGAAATGAGCAAGCTCAACTCTTTCTTTGATAAGATAATGGTGGCGGTTTGATGCCTGAAGGGCCAGAAGTTGCTCCAACGCCGGGAAAAGGAAATAATTGTCTCATTTTCCTTGATACTAGCTCCTACTGCTAACTACAGCATGCTAACACCCACAGTGCAGGCACAGACACAGAAAGTAAAAATAAATGACATGCTGCTTATGCAGCAGAGTAGCACACAGACATACACAAAAAAATCCTAGATAACAGGATTAATGTAGTAATAATAGTATGTGTTGTAACAAATCTACTAATTATGATAAGTGTAATAAAATGTATCTGACATATTGTGAAGATATCATGTGTGATGATTGTATCAGCTTCAAGCAGATATCCTATGCAAAGACCAATGTGAATAAACTAGAATAAAATACACACATACATAACAGAGCTGCACCCTGATGAGGTCAGATCTGAGGTCAAAAGGTTTTTCTTGAATCAATTCTGAATGAAGCCTGCATCTCAGGAGGACACAGCATTTCAGTGGAAACTGATAATAAGAATAAAATCTGCCTATGAGATGCAACCAACCACACAACTTTTACAAATGCAGAATAACAGGGCATTTGAAAAAGCTCTATAACAAAGTAAATTGCTTTTTGTAGCTTCGGCTGCTTGTACGGTTCATGGGTCACCAGTCCACACTGTGGTTCAGACAGGCGCTCTCTCTGTGTCTAGTCTGACTTGGAGAGAGTTTAAAGCTTACAAATACCTTCATACCATATATTTTCACTACAATTCGACTGCCTTGTGATTAATTCTTCCAATACTCGTCGTCGGCAACTCTTAATATAAAAAGGGTCGAAATCCTATACTCAAGTATAGTTCAACTAATGCATGACTCAAAATGAAAGTGCTACCTGGAATTTTTTTTATTGCACTTGCACTGACTAAAGCAGTTTTTCACCAAGACCTTGGCATAATGAGGATAGATCATTCTTTCATTGGCGAGCCCTGGGCATCGTTTCTGCTGTGGAGAAATGTGCAGAACCACATCAGTTTGTTTTATCTGCCAATTGTATGTGGAAGAAACATCAGATCAGGGGAACAATTAGAATCCAGTTGTCAGCAGTCTGCTAACAAACGTCACTCCCTACTGCTTGAATTTAGCCTAACCACGTATGTTGCAGATTAACATATTCCATTACTGCTATCAGCACTTATAGACAAATAGTTGCAGGCTAATAATGACTGTGATAAATTGAACACCTTCATTGCAAGTGCCTAATGACCTTACAAATCATTACGGTGTAGTTGATAACAACCTTACAGAATTTGAAAGACTTTGATTTTTGTCTTGGTTTGTCGTTTATCACACTTTTCATAAAATTGCTGTAGCCCTTAAAAGCAAACATGTCATGTCATAAGCTCATCTTCTCAAGTGACACATCAGTGCCAACAGACAAATGCAAATACTTTTTTGCAACTAAAGTAGTTACAACTGGGTTACATTTTCTATTAACACAATGGCAGTTATGCTGACAATTACTGTAAATGGCAAGTTGCACATACATTTCTTCTTAATATATCAATAAAAAGTTACCGGTTAGGTTTGGGCATTTACAGCAACTGGCTAGGAGAAATATTATTGTCTGGCTTAATAGAGGAGAATTTAATACTGACTTCAAACAAAACCACAATCTTTCTCTAACCTTGACCAAAGTACTTTTCTTACCTGAACTACACACAGGACTCTGAAGGTAAACTCAGGCCTTAGGTGCAACAATCCTTCACACTTTACGCCCAATCATGTAGCTTCTTGAATTGTATAAAGAACCCTACTGTTAAAATAAATTTCAAGACCTGAAAAAAAAAACATGAACACAATGAAATAGAAATATTAAATCAATTTTAATGTGATCTTCTTCTAACTCGTGTGGACATTTTAAACTCTAAGGGACTTTGTTCTCGAGTTCAACTCTGTGTGTGTGTATGTGTGTGTGTGTGTGTGTGTGTGTACCAGGTATTACTCACGCTGTGGGGACCTAATTCTGGAAGCACACTTACTTGTTGAAACTGGCCCCCATGAGGAAATCAGGGTTAGGTTAAGGTTAGGGTCAGAGTTAGGGTTATGGATGTGGAGGTTATGATTAAAGTTAGGGTAAGTCTCTACAAAATAAATGTAAGTCAATGTAATGTCCCCTGAAGTGATAGAAAGTAGATTGTGTGTGTGTGTGTGTGTGTGTGTGTGTGTGTGTGTGTGTGTGTTTATGCCACTGTCTCTGACCTTCTCTTCACACACTCCAAGTAAAAAGCATCTCAGCAGGCAATGACAACACACTGAGCTATTCATTCAGCATAATTAAAATCCAGCTATTCATTCCACACCATTAAAGTACATGTGTTCATTTAATTTTTACAAAAAATAAAAGAAACATTTCCACCATATCTCCCACTGGATGAAAAAAATATGTTCCATAGAAATATGTTCCATATCTCCAGCTTTTTTTTACAGGTTTTTGTATAAGACTTAAGAAAATCATTTGCTTTGTGGTGAGATGACTGCTGATACTTGAAGGACATTACAGTAAACACAGCGGAAACACTTAGTCTCAGGAGCGCTAATTAAACCATGAAATGTTTCTGCTTTATGTAAAGTATTGAAAGGTATAACTTCTCTATAATGTTTTGTTAATGCAAAATGCCTGAAATAGCCTTTGCATTATTCAGATGTTTGCGTGTTCCTTATTCAACAATTTACATCAAGAGTAAAGGGACTAAAGATACCTTGTTTCAGGTCGTTCCTGCTGTATATGGTTGTTGGAAACACAGACCATGTGCCTAGACTGAACAAAGGATCGTAAACTCTGGCCCTCGTAGCCTAATAGGAGTTTTGATAAGAAACTGCTAACACCACCACCCCTAAAGCTAACGGGGATTACTGTCCTGTGATTTGACAAGACGTCACGTCATGTCTGGTATAAGGTGAACAGACCCACCTTATGACCTTCTCTTCTCTACTCTAGCTCTACGGTCTGGCTGAAGACATGTCTCCAACAGAACAGAAACAGAATCCACCCTCAGAGGAACGGAGGAACGGATGAGCCGATTACGTCCAGAACTGCAGGGTCCCAAGCAAAAGAGGACACCCAGCAGTCGACCTATTTGGTCCACGCAACTCTGGCTAACCAAGACAACACGACTATGAGCAGGGTAGACCAGAGCAATAGAGATAGGGAGCAGATTCCAGGCCACTCCAGTGGTCCAGGCTGGGAACACAGGGAGATCAGTAGGCTAGGCAGCGGAAGGATCCCAGCCTTATTGTTCCTCTTAGATCTTGCAGAAGGAATATTTGTGTATGTTACCACCACTGTTGTGCAACACTCTCATGTACTCCTCACATACCATCTTGGTAGTGCAATTTGGCAGACCACATAAACCTAGAACTAGATTTTATACTGTACTTACCCGTTATCAGAGAAAGAAAGTGTCTTAAATGCTGTGCTGTGCTGGGGAAGCAGAATCAAGAAGAAGAACTCCTCTTGACTGGATAAGGGCAGGATATGGTCAGGAAGGTGGGCTCTGTCGTGGGCACAGAGTTGAATAGTCTAACATCTGTAGCACAGCGACAGGCGCTGAACAGGCTACTGTCATTCATGGACAATCCACTGCATCCACTGCACAACATCATCTCCAGTCAGAGGAGCAGCTTCAGGGACAGACTGAGGTCACTGCCCTGCTCCATAGACAGACTCAGAAGATCTTTCCTCCACTAGGCCATACGGCTCTTTAGCTGAACACCACCATGTACCTTAACACCTTTATTTACACCTTAGTATAAATTAATGTTAAAATTCATTACTTACGATTGTGTATGCATTTCCACATGCTAAATTCATGAATTTCCCACATTTCCAAATGTGGGATTTTGCCAAAACAACACACATATAAATCTAACACCAGGTATTAGGGTCTAACTGCTCACCTTTGGTTTCTTCCTCCGTTTTCTTTTCCTCTACTCCTTTCTGTCACAGTAGGATGCAGTGAAGTTGAGATTATTTAGAGAGTAGCCAGAAAGCTAAATCAGTCTCTGCTCAGACATCCCTCACTGAACTTGATGAACTTTTAATGAACCGTAACACTGCACCCAGGACATCTTCCAGAAACACAGGGATAACAACTGAACCTACAGATCACACTTGAGCACAAGGACTGTCCGACCGTAGTGTTGTTCTGAAGTTCGTGGCGATCACCCCATCCTTCGAACCAACAAGGAGGATGTTGGGAAGCCAGACCATGTGACTGGACTGAACAAAGGATCATAGGGCAGGCAGGCAGACCCACCTTACGACCCTCTCTTCTTTAGCGCTACCCTCTCTTCTCTTCTCTTTTCTAGCCCTACGTCTGGCTGGGGACAGGGACAAGTCCCCAGGTGATGCCCACCATGGGTTAGCTGCCAATGGCTGGACTGTGTTTTCATTTGTATTTTCCTTTACATTTTTTTCTCTCCTTCTTTAGTGCACAACTTTTTTTCCTTTTGTTCTGACACGGAGAGACACAACATCAACATTGGATCAGCTGATTTCGACCCCTGATCGTTAATTAGCTGTGAAACAGTAAGAGGCAAAACTTGTCTGATGCAGGGATAACAAAGCTAGATAATGAATAGAGGTTGCTGTATAGCTCAACCACACTACCAAGCAGAATTTACTTTTGTTGATTGTTTAATTTCTATATTGTGTGTGTTGTGATATTGTGCAGCTAAAATTGCTCTGTTCCTGTTTGCTTTCTTTCTTCCTCTGCCCTTATCTCTCCAATTTTTCTTTGTCCAGTGAGTGTGGGTGTGGATTACACCTTAATGTGAAGCACAGTCATTTTCTCTTTTCTGTTTAACTGGAACAGCTTTGATTGTTGTTCGGTGTTGAATCAGTTAAATAAAGTTTGTTATAGTTTAAGTGGTGGTTGTCTGTGATTGTTTGTTTACAGTAGTGCAACATCAGCAAAGTAAAGACGGCTAGTGCTAGTGCATGATTATTATTATTAATTATCATGAACGATTAATAATAATTTAACTAATAACTAAAGTTACACTCGGCATAATTCCAACTATTGATGCTCTTTGTTTGGCATATTCTCCAACATCAACATAATTGGTGCTTGTGTGGGGCCTATGTCTCCTGCAGAGAGAAGTCAGCATATTGAAACCAGATTATATCATGGCTGTTTGCAGGTGACATTGACATTTTCCAGTATGTTTGGGAGCAATGTCACCGCTGACCCTAATACCTTCTGATCTCTTCGCATCATAACATAACCATTTTACATAACCTTTTTAAGCCCTAGAATATCTCAGACATGTATTCAGTGCAATATACAAAGCTCTTGCTGTCTAACCTCCTAACCTCATGAGAGTGACGGGTATTGTCTATTAGAAATGATGTACCAATCAGGGCAGTTATTCAGCATGTCTGTTTGGTTCGTGGCGTCATCTTGAAGCAAAGACATAATAGCTCATGAAATTCAGAAATAGAGAATCCATCTGTTAAATGCACCGACTGTCAAAACAAGCGAATTGCAGCTCAACAACTGACAAACCTTAAAGCATCAGATTCAGTAAGAGTCATGAAAGCCTGACATGTATTTCTATTGAAGATGTATGGAAGAAGAGTAAGGGCTGAGTTTAAAAGCATTTACACAGTGGTACTTGAGTCAGCTACTGCCGTCTAACGCTCAGGGAAATGACTTTTATGAAAGTGAGCAGAGCAGAAAGTTTTCTTAACAGTACCGTTCACTGAGACGATGAAGACAGCAGTGCTTTCATGTTCCTCACATTTCAAGATTTCAGAGGTTTCCATAGGGGCATCAGAACCCAAATGCCACCCCATCGCAACTGCCCTCAGTATTTAGCCTTTTACATTTTAGAGGATTAGATTTCAATTCTATTATAAATGCGTTTCGAATCAGTAAGTCAAGATGACCTGTAGCAGACAGCATCAGTACTGAAGCAGTACTGTGTTATCATATTTATATTCATGCTAGTGCACCTAAGGGAGTCCGGCACTTACCTGAAACAAAACATACCAACATCTCACAAATCATATTAGTATTTTCTCCGTCTCTCAGGAATTGACTGTCATCACAGCTGCATACAGAAAGCTCTCATCAGTCATGTAGAGTTCATGATCTTTTTGGCATATACATGTACATATTATATATATACATAAAGAATAAATGTCCTTACAAGAAAGGCATACCTTTCCTACAAAATTATACTAAGCTTTTTCTTTTTAATAATTTCTGATATAAGATGGTCTCCTTTAACCTCATCTCTCTGTGCCTCCACTTTGTCTCTTTCTTTGTTTCTTTCTTTTTTTTTGGTCTATTTTATATCTGGATATGTGAGCCAAGCTATCTTTTTTTGGCACACAGCAGAAGACAGAGAGGAATGAGAAGCTTCATGAAAATAGGGAATAGAACTCTACTCTAAGGATGAGAGAAATGTGACATGGAGAAAGAACAGAAAGAGGCTGCACAGTGGAAGAGTTGGGAGTGATGCACATGATTGATGAGCAGCAGGGTATCAGAAAGGTGACAAGGTCTTCCTGTGTCTGTGGAAGACAGAGAGAGAAGAGAGTGAAAAGAAGGAGAAGCAGAGAGCTCCCCCTGTGGTGATGCTGTGCCCTGTATCTGATACCATGTCTCACCTCTCTCTTTGTCTCTATCTCTCTCAAGCACAAACACACTTTTTCCTAATGATGCAAGAAAACACAGATCTTTTCAAGACCAACTGTCCCACTACATCTAGCAAGACCACTGCTAACACACTACTCTCATGCCTCCATAACAGCCCTCGTGTTCTGAACCGCTCTGTGTCTCTTTTTAGTTTAAATTTTTTTGTATGTTTGAGTTGGATTTTGTGTTTTGGTTGCTTTTCGTCTTGAATCTCTCTGTGATTAGCATTTATTTGTGTCCTTTTCACTTTTTTGTGGTCATTTTGAGTTTGTGTCTTGTCGCTTTTTGTCTCTTTTTAGTCATTTTGTCTTTAAACTGGGCCTTGGGACTTACAAACAAGAAATATTAACAGTGACTTCATACGGAGGCTCGACTGACCTCTCTGGCCACTGGTGCTGTTCAGGTAGGCTTATTCAGTAATCCATCCATGCTGACAGAACAACAACCAAGGTCATTAAAAGCACAACAGAGATGTGTGTGGGTATGAGCTCAAAGCATTTCATAAAATGGTTGAAGGAAATGGTACAAGGTAATAAACATTACTCATGAATCTTATAATGCTTGTAGCTGTCTGCTCTATGCCTGAGTCATAATTCTGCAAAGGCAGTCCTTTATTTTCATTTTAACTTGCAGCAAACGTGGATTTTTTTCACACCTGCCATATAATGTTAACAATGGCAGGCATAAAGCAGTGCAGCTGTAAATGTCAACTTCTTGGCAGAAAACTTCCTTTTGACTGAAGCTACAAATAAGAAGCTTCGGTGGTATAGATTTTGCTATTTTCCAATATTTAGTCGTGGGATTTTCTTATCTGGCAGATAAGCATTCATCAGACACTGTGATTAATCTGACAAAAATCAAATCTTTTGAGACTCCTAACACACAAACATGCAGTCTATGTTGTGTTATACTGCCTTGAGAATATATAACACAACAAAATAAAAAACCTTTTCTCTATTTTCACTGGATATACTGGGGACAGGGACTAATCTTCCCCTGACACTTTTTTTTGGTCTGTACCCAAACTTTGAAAACAACTTCCTGAAACCAGCTCCAGCGACTATTTGGCTGCTAGAAGTGACACATGGGAGAGGTTATCTCATTGTTTTACCCGGTGCCAAGGAAGACCAACAGATCTCAGATAAGTGCTATCAATGTTGAATTACACCCAGCTGAAAAAACAAACATAACACGTGTTTCTTGTCAACCACAAAGCGAGGATGCGAATGGCTGAGGGGATGTGAGATAAACCTCTTGAAATCCAGACTGGAACTATGCAACAGCCACATTAGATGTGTCTCAATGAAGCCAATCCACTGATGCAGAATACATCCAGTTGGAATGGAAGCAGACATGAAGCCCCAGTCCGCCACCAGGGTGCATGTGATAGTAAAGCTACTATTAAAGCCTCAGTCTGGGATTTTTCTTGACATGGGTACTTAAATGTTTTAAGCCTGTGACCCAGATTCTTAAACTGTTGACCTGGAAAGCCTCCTGCCCTGCAGTGGGTCTTAGAGCCACAAGAAAACACACTGCTGCTGTTGGCCAGTTGCCTTTTTAAGCAGCTACTAATCACTGTTTAAAAAACTAAAAAGCGATATAGGCCCATGATTTGCTGACAGTTTCTATCAGATGATGACAATTCATTCAGGATTCAAGATTCAAAAAATTAAGAAAACATTTCAGGAAGGAAAACATCTCAACAGTCTCAAATGCCATTTTCTGGCTCAAGGTAGAAAAAGAATGAGAGCACCTTTCACCGCACACTGTTATCCTTTGTAACACAGTCTGTTTGAACAGCTTGTACCTGATGTGCGGTACTATTGGCAGCCAGATGCACTGAAAGAGTTTCATAAAATAAAAAAACTGCATGAAAACACAAGGATGAAAATAAACAGAGGAGGAAAGAAAATTAAGCCATACTGTACACTAAAAGTATAAAACTTAAACTGTGATTAATTTGTCAGTGAAAGAGGAATGTAGGTAAGGGAAAGCAGAAGAATAAAAATGGGCTTAAGGGTAAGCTCCAATAGGTAAAGTCAGTAGATGAAAAAAGAAACAACATTAGGAAGCAAGCGTCTTTGAACAGGCATGATAAAGGCCACCTAAAGGCATAGAGAGTGGCAAATGGGAGCAGATTTAACAAATCAGCTCATAATTCCCCAGGAGATAGCTAGTAGTAATCTAATGCCACGGTCACACCAAAACGCATGCAGCAGCAGAAGCAACTAGTTCGTTTGAAGGCTGGGTTTGAAAATGGTTGCTAACAAGAGGAAGCAGATGATGTTTAGCTGGTTTCTTTTAAATATTAAATAGTGCCTATAGCTTGGCATGCTGTTAGCATACTGGCTTGCATATTTAGTTTCCTAATTGCTTGTGAACACAAAGTAGCAGAAGAGAATTGGAGGAAGGGAGGACTGTGATGAGTATTTGGGTGCAGATAAGGGGAGATGAGGGAGAATTGGGTAGAGGGCTTCAGGGTGCTGGAAAACTGTTGATCCTTCTCTGTGTCATCGGCCCAACCTAAATCGATTCAATTCAAGTTTATTTATGTAGTGCCAATTTACAACAAGAATAATCTCAAGGCACTTTACAGTGTAAGGTTCAAGACCTTACAATACAATTAAATAATACAGAAAGCCCAACAAATCCCCCTTGAACAAGCACTAGGCAACAGTGGAGAGGAAAAACTGGCTTTTTAGAAAGGAAGAAACCTCCAGCAGAACTGGGCTCAGGGTGGGGAGTCATCTGCCTTGACCGGTTAGGGTGGTATGCTATAGCAGCATAACTAAGAGATGGTTCAGAGTCACCTGAACCAGAAACTCTGGGAACCACAAGTAGACCTGCTCTCTGAGACAGAAGTGTTCTGCTGGGATATGTTACTATGATGTCTTTAAGATATGAAGGGGCTTGATCATGAAGTGCTCATTATAAATTAAATAAATAATTCTATCCTAGATTTTTCAGGGAACCAATGGAGGGAAGCTAATGTAGGAGAAATATGATCTCTCTTACTAATTCCAGTCAGAACTCTGGCTGCAGCATTTTGGATCAGCTGGAGGCTTTTTAGGGAGCTACTAGGACATCCTATTAGGAGGGAATTACAGTAGTCCAGTCTAGAAGTAACAAATGCATGGACTTATTTTTCGGAATCACTTTGAGACAGGATGCTTCTAATTTTAGA